>JANHFT010001877.1:84394-95468 GCA_032467955.1 Pseudoxenodon macrops | reverse complement strand
TCTGGGCCAGTAAGGGGCCAGGAGCAGAAGTTCGGCCTTCTCCTCCATGAGCTTCCTGATGACTCTGGTTAGTAGGGAAAGGGGAGGAAAGGCATAAAGAAGGCCCGGGGGCCAGGGACTGCGGAGGGCGTCCACAGCTTCTGCGCCTAGAGTCGGGAACCTCGTGAAGAATCTCAGCAGTTGATTGTTCAGATGAGACGAGAAGAGGTCCACCAAGGGGTTGCCGAAATGGTCCGTCATCTCCAGGAACAGAAAGGGGTCGAGCTGCCACTCCGCCTGGTCGATCTCTGCATGGCTTAGCCAATCGGCTTCGACGTTTGATGTTCCCGTAATGTGAAGGGAACGGATGGACCGCAGGTGGGATTCCGCCCAGATGCCCAGCTGTTCGGACTCCAGCATGAGAGCCCGTGACTGTGTCCCCCCCCCAGAAGATTCACGTGGGCTTTGGCCGAAACATTGTCCGTGAGGACCAGGATGTCCTGGCCCGAAACCAGGTGCTCGAAAGAATGGAGGGCGAGGTGAATAGCCCTGAGCTCCAGCCAGTTGATGCTGTTCTCGTGTTCCTCCTCCGACCATTGGCCCTGAGCCACCGCCGACTGGAAGTGGGCTCCCCAGCCAAAGAGGCTGGCATCCGTAGTCAACACCAGCCGGTCTGGCTCCCTGAAGAAGGTTCCCCTGGTGATCGCCAGAGATGTCCACCACTCGAGCGACTGGAGCACATCCCGAGGAACCCGCACCCGAGTCAGAGACGATGCCATGTGGGCTCTTTGATAAGGCAGAAGGAACCACTGAAGGTGTCTGCAGTGAAGCCGAGACCACGGAGTGATGGAGAACGAAGAAACCATCTTGCCCAGTAGTTGAGACAGCTGAAACAGGGAGCTGGAAGGCTGGGCCATGATCAGATGGGCTAGCTCCCGTAGGCTGGCCTGACGGTCTTGGGACAGATAGACCTTCGAGCTCACCATGTCGATGATGGCGCCCAGGTGGAGCAAGCGCGTCGTAGGCGAGAGGTGGCTCTTTGCCAGGTTTACCGAGAACCCGTGGTCTTGAAGAGTCAGCAGAACGGTGTCTACGTCCGCCTTGGACTGGGAAGCTGAGCTGGACAAGAGGAGTACGTCGTCCAAGTAGATCTGGACCCGAATGGGAAGTGTCTGAAGATGGGCGGCTAGTGAGTCCATGATCTTCGTGAAGACCCTGGGAGCCGATGATAGACCGAAGGGAAGGGCCCTCCTACTGATAGTGCCGGCCCGCGTAATGAAAACGCAGGTATTGCCTGTGAGCCGGGTGGATAGGGACGTGCAGGTATGCATCGGTCAGGTCCAGGGAGGTAAGGAAATCGTTCCATCGTACAACCTCCAGGATGGTCATGAGGGACTGCATCTTGAACCGCCGATAAAGAATGTGGCGGCTCAAAGACTTGAGGTCTAGTATCGCTCTCCAGCACCCCGAGGCTTTTGGAACCAGAAAGAGACGGGAGTAAAAACCTCGTCCCCATTGGTCCTCCGGGACCGCCTGAATTGCATGAATATCGGCTAGATGCTTTATGGCCAATTGCATGCGAAGCCGTTTGACTGGTCCCTGGAGACAGGGCACCGAAGGAAGAGGCTTGGAGGGCTGGAGAGAAATTCCCGGGACAGACCAAACCGGATGGTATCCCTGACCCACTGGTCCGACGTCGTCGCATCCCATTGGGAGGCGAAGAGGGCCAGCCGGCCCCCTATGGGGGAGCTGTGGGAGCAGTCACTTGTAGCGATGGAACGGCCGACCCCGACCCCCCCGGAATGATCGTTTTGGGACAGGGGCACGTTGATTTTGTCATACCTGCCTGTCCCGGGGCAACTGAGCAGGAGCGAAGGGTCGTTGTGGACGGGTGAATCCGGAGGCGTTATCGGATCCCCGAAAGGACTGATTTCTAGGGTAAGGGGCCGAACGGTATTCGTACATCCTGGAAGCGCTGGGGAGGATCTTACGCTTGTCCTTAGATTCTATTAATAGAGGCTCGAGGGGTTCCCCGAACAACTTCCCACCCGAGTAAGGGGAGGAAGCCAGACGCCACTTGCTCTTGGCATCGGCCTGCCACTGGCGGAGCCAAAGGAGGCGCCTGGCCGTAACAGCAGAGCCTATAGATTTGTCTGCAAACCTAGAGACATTAAGAGTGGCATCTGCACAGAATTCCACCGCGGCTATGATTTTATTGAGATCCTGGTGGATTCTGGAATCTGCAATGGGAAGTTTCTCCTGGAGCTGTTCCAGCCAGAGGAGAGCGGCCCTGCTAAAGAAGGAGGCTGCAGTAGAAGCCCTCACAGACCAAGCAGCTGACTGGTGGGTCTTCACCAAGGATTGTTCCGTCCTCTTATCCTCGGGACGGAGGGCCTCCTCAGGAGGACCTGCGAGGACAGACTGTTGTGAAAGGGCCACAATGGGGGGGGGGTCTACAGAGGGAACCTGGAGTGTCTTGACAAACTCCGGTTCCAAATTGTAATAACGTTTATCCAAACTGTTTGGATTGGGGCCAGAGGCAGGGGAGGCCCATTGTTTGACCACCATGTCTGAAAACATTTTAGGTGCGGGGACTTCCTCTGAATCAACGCTAGGTTCCTTAAAGAGATGGTCTGAGGGAACCGAAGATGCAGAGGGCACCGAAGCAGCAGGAGCTGCGGGAGGAGTACTAATCCCTAGACCTGTGGAAACCTTGGTCTTGTGGAGGACAGGCTTGAACAACAGAGGCTTAAAGAGGCCCACAAAGGCTGGAGGCTCAGGGGCAAGGGACTCATCATCTGATAATTGAGTGTCCCTGTGCATATCCTCCTCCAGAGCAGAGCCCTGACAAGAGGAGGCTGAATCCTCAAACCCCTCAGGGAGAAGATAGTCCTCTATCCCCCGGGGCACCCTGCTGGTGTCAGGAAGCCTAGAATTGGCCAGACGAACAGTAGGGGCCTTCTACTGAAGGCCAGCAGCAATGCCCTGTTTGATTGCCTCCGCAATCAAGCTCCTCATATCTCTGGGCCCAAGTGGTCACTAAACGAGACAGGGCGCAGGCCCGCCGCTGTGGGGGTGAAAGAGGCCTCAGGGGGATAGGGATGAGAGGCCTGAGGATGAGACCAGAGGTTTTCAGGCCTAGGAGCCTGAAGGGACTCCAACGGAGGAACACCTGGGCCCAAAGAGCCTGAGGCCTCAGGCTCCAACAAAGGCCCAAACAGAAGGGGGTTGTTGGAAACCCCAGCAGAAAACCCAGGGCCAGGATCCGGAGAAAGGGAAGGGCCAGGCCTATCCTCCCCAGACCCAGGTAAAATAATTGGGGGGATTGAGAGGGAAACCCCCGGAAAAGGCCTAGCAGAGGAACCCTCTTGTCTAGAAACCTCCTTAGAGGCTCTAGCGATGGTCTTTTCAATCGCTCTATGGCGCCTCTGGGCCTCCCGTTCTGAAGCCTTAGATGCCTTGGAGGCCCTGTCCTCAGCGCGAGTTTTGGCAGCAGGACCCTTTTTGGGGGCCCTGGACCGAGGCGTGATGTCCTGAGCCAGTAGCTGCCATAGGCCGAATAAAAACAGCCGCGTTAGCGGTTTGCTTGCCTGTCCCGGATCCGCTGGCTTCTCCTCCTTCCTTTGATCTCCCAAGGACTGGAACCAGGATCCTCTGGACGTCGAATCCCCAGCACAAGAGCCCAAATGGCCAAGCCTCAAGCCAAGCTGCGCAGAGCGACGGGCAAAATGGTGGCGACCACGGCAGGTGCTCAGGAAACCGGAGCAACAACAATACCATGTGGCCGGCAATCAGCAGGCAAGCTCGCAGCCGATCGGAAAGATAAGCGCCGCCGTGCTTCCGATCAAGCGCGTTCTCTCCCTCGCGCTCCGATTGGCAACAGGAAAAACTTTTAAAACAGGCTGCTGCGAGCGGCAGCGGCACGGAACGAGTCCGTGGGCGCCTGTAACAAGAGAGCCAGCCGGCAACTCTTGGACCGACGATCGGTCTCCAGGCGGAGTCAGGCTATCTCGCCCTTCTCGCCCAACTAAGCTGCTCTTGATAAGAGCAGGGCAAAGCCAAAAATCACGCAAAGAAAACTGTGAGAGGTAAGGAAGCCTAAGTTAACCATTCCTGGTTGCTGTCTCCACCTCCACGAGAAGGAGCGTATCAGGTAGGACCAACGCCCCTTCTGAATTTTGGCATTTACTTTTTTAACCTCTGTAGCTAAGCTGTAACACGTTTCTTCATGTGGCTCATGTCAAATCAGCTCCCTTTTGCCCTAAAGCAGGGGGGTCAATCTGGTGGCCCATGGGCCGGATACATCACACTCAGGCCACGCCCATCCCAGCTGTGCAAATGTGAAAAATGTCATGAAATGTCACATGACGGCAACGTGGACACATGAGTTTGACATCCGTGCCCTAAAGTAAAACTTCCATGTAAGATCTCGTTCATCCACTTCTCGATTGGTTGTTAATTTGTATGGGGGGAAAAAGTCTGAATATCAAATCATGGACCAGAAACAATTTGGTTTCTGCTTTTGTGGAATAATATGGAGATGGCCTAGAACAGTGATGGCTTACCCTTTTCTTCTTGGGTACCAAAAGGGCGAATGCGTTTGCCCACACCCATAATGCAATGCATTCCCCCCTCTGTGCATGCGCACGCTCCCCCGTGCTGCTCCCCTGCACATGTGTGCAGGCCTCACTGAAGCCTCCAAACTTCCGGTTGGGCCATTGGGCCATTTTTTGCTCTCCCCAGCTTCCTGAAGCCTGGAGAGGATGAAAATGGCCTCCCCCACCCTCCGGAAGGCTGAAAATCAGCTGGCCAGTACGCGCATGCGCGCTGGAGCTGACATAGGGCAATGCCTTGCGTTGCCCTCAGATATGGCTCCACCGTGCCACCTGTGGCACATGTGCCATAGGTTCGCCATCACGGGCCTAGAAGAATCTTCAGCAACCATTATGTAAAAACCTTAATCCTGGAAGGTAGTAAGGAGTAAGAAAGAACCAAAATTTCTCTAGTTTGATTGTCTTTAGGATGAGAAGAAGGAGACACAATCTCTGTCAGGCTTTCAAAATTCTGCCGTTATACCCTTTAATAAAGTTCTAGGAGTGGGGATGGAGTCTGTTTCCTGACAAGGTCTACCTTGAAGGGCTGACAGCTTTACCCAATCAGTAGTGCAAAATGAAACGACATTCAACGAACAAAAGATTATTCCCCAATCATAAATGCACAAATAGAATAAATAGAGGCAGCCTGGGAAAATACACCAGTCTCGATCAGCAATAAATATACTCTCTGCCAGGGTATTTCTTCAGAGTGGGATAAATAAACGTCATCTGAGATTTCCTGTAAGAGAAGTAAATTACTGGAGATGAGATCACCTTAGATAAAACTGAAATTCAGGTCCTGGTTAGGAAAAATGCTGTGATGCCATTTGCAAATTGCATCTATAGTTCTCTGCAGCTGAATACGTGCATAAATGGGAAATTGCCCGCAACATTCAGAACAAAATCAATTGACTTCAAAAGAGAAAATGTTTAAGACGGGGGGACTAAAAAGAAGACACAAGATGCTGAAGCATTTGCAAATGTGCTTCATGTTATTCATGAGGGTTGTTTGTGATGGTTTTAGGTTGCCTTTTGTTTTGTGGAAGAAGAAATGGAGTCTGCCTCAGCAGGGCTTTGCACACTCTTGTAATGCTTTAGATGCTTTTTCTGGATGTGGAGTATCTGTGAGTTTTTTTAAACCTAGTATTACCCATTGTTGTCATACCATTGAATCACCAAGCCTACGCAAATATGAGGAGAAAATAGAAGCAGTCATGAATGCCCCCAAGGTTACAAGATATGTCGTAACTACAATCCTTTTGAGGGTTTGTTAATAATTATATAAGATTCATGCCAAATTTAGCTACCATGAGACATTCCTTAAACATGTCACTACAGTAGGAACTACAGTAGGAACAAGAGTGTGAACAGAATTATGACTTCAAACACTCAAATATTAAAACCCACACTTACCTCCTGTGAAATTGGCTTGTGAAGCATCGCAATATGGAATCGGTATCATGCACCATGAAAGCTGCTAGCGAATTCTCAATAGCTTTTTTTTATTTTAATCATGCTCGCTTAAAACTAGGTAGAAAAAAAATATGCTGAGCTTAATTTGGAGAGTTAAATATTTCAACCAGTATCTGTACAGAAGAGTGTTTATCTCATCACGAATCATCAGACATTACTTGAAACCAGTCTTCAAAGCAGAGGTGGGTTCCTACCAGTTCTATCCGGTTCTACAGAATCGGTAGTAACTCCGCGATGACGTCACGGTTCCTTCATTGTCTCTGTGGGTGCCGCCATTTTGGATTTTGCTTCTGCGCATGCATAAAAGCTATTTTTTGATTGCCTCGCACGCTCACGTGCTTTTTGTGCGTGCTTGAGGCGCAACCCTGAGCAAACCGGCAGTAAGAAGATTCAGAACCCACCTCTGCTTCAAAGTATAGTAAAGTATTTACAGATTTGTAAATATAATCCTGGTGGGGAATGGTATAAGTATATTGTATTATTGCTAATGTTTATTATGTTGACCTACAATTATGCATTGGAACTCTTCAGACACATTGGGTTAATTTAGTGAAGCAGAAAAACCTACTTCTCATTCGATTATCTTTTGTTTGGTCAGTGGAAAAGGTACAACAGAAAACTGACAAAAATGTGGGGCAGAGTTAGTTTCAATGTGTAAATTAAATCCACACTGTTTCTCATCTCCATCATGTAATTATATCACCACATACTCTGCTTACATTTCTGCCACTTAAGTTAGCTTGATGTGAAAGCGGGGATAAAATTCACAGTTCAAAGATTACAGTATCTTTCTTTTCTTCTGAATGCCTTCTTTGAAAAGGAGAAATGCCTATATTGCTAGAGGAATAGGGCAAGAGACAGACGGGAAATCCTAAGCTATTTAAGGGAAATCTGCCCAGGTTTTTACACCCCCGCCCATGATCTTTTCCATTTAAAACATTTTTGGTACCTTCCAGTCAGTGTTGACTCTTGGCAACTGTCTGGACAGTTCCTGGTAGTTTTCTTGGCAATGTTTTGGTTGCCATTTTCTTAGCAGCCAAAAAAGCGAATACAATTCTTCGTTTTATAAACAGAAGCATAGAATCAAAATCATTTGAAGCATTAGTACCACTTTATAAAGCCTTAAGTAAGGCCACACCCAGAATACTGCATCCACCTTTGGTCACCACATTACAAAAAAAGATGTTGAGACTTTAGGTAAAAAAAACTACAAAGAAGACCAACTAAGGTGACTAAATGCCTGGAGACTAAAACATATGAAGAATAGTTGCAGAATTGGGTATGGCTAGTCTAGAGAAAAGAAAGACTAGGGGAGGGGACATGATGATAGCAGTATTCCAGTATTTGAGAGGTTGCCACAAAGAAGAGGGCATCAATTTATTTACCAAAGCACCTGTAGGCAGGAGAAGAAACAATGGATAGAAAAGTAATCAAGGAGAGAAATGCAATCTGGAACTAAGGAGAAGCTTCCTAACAGTGAGGATAATTAACTAGTGGAACAGCTTCCCATCAGAGGTTCTAGGTGCTTCATCACTGGAGGTTTTTAAGAAGAGACTGGTCACTTGTCTGAAATGGTATAGGGTCTCCTGCTTGAGCAGGGAGTTGGACTAGAAGACCTCCAAGGTCCCTTCCAGCTTTATTCTGATTGATATTCTTCTTCCTAGGGTTGAGACAGAGTGACTGGCCCAAGCTTGTCCATCTGGCTGGGTGCCTAAGGCTCTCTCAGTTTCTACCCTGATACCTTGACCATTACTGTACTACCAAAGGTTTCAGATTCTGGCCATTTGTGTGGAGATACTAAAGCAGATTTTTATTTAAAAAGTGCCTTTCTTCAGGATGCAGGAGAAAAGAAAAGAGCAGGTCTGGAGCAAATAATAAAAGACAGAAAAGCTTATGCTGTTTGTCTTCTTGACAAATTAAAAATTGACAAATCACCTCATTCCACTAGAATTCATCTGATAGTCAAATGTAATATAGCAGCATTATTAATAACGATGCATTTTAGAAAAGTAGGGTTAAACCAATATAATATTTTGTGGGAAAAGAGAATTCAGGAAATTACAGGCTAGATAATTTAATCTTTGTTCCAAGTAAATTTGTAGAAGTGATATTAAAAAGTCGGTTATCAGCCAGGCTTTTTGAAGAAGCAAGCTATTTGTTCGTTCATTCATTCATTCATTCATTCATTCATTCATTCATTCATTCATTCATTCATTCATTCGGTTAATATTGCAGCCTATCTTAAAAACACAAGCCTGATTCCCAACAACAATAAAAAACAAAAATAGTAAACAAACAATAGCAGAATTAATAAGCTTGTCTTATTCAAGGTGAGCCCTGACTCGTAAACATTTTAGAGTTTGAATAGTATCAATAAATATATAGGGAATAGTGATCTGATAGAACCGTGATGGTGAACCTATGGCACGTATGCCAGAGTTGGCATGCAGCGCCCTTTCTGTGGACATGCGAGCCATCGCCCCAGTTCAGCTCCGTCAGGGATGTGCATGTGCTCCCGCTGGCCAGCTGGTCTTTGAGTCTTTGCTGCGCATGCGTGGGGGTGCACACGCATGGGGTGGAATGCATGCCTGGGAGGGTGCATGCAGGGGGGCCACACACACATTGCATTTTGGGGGTTTGAGCGCACAGACACACATTCACACATGCGCACACTTTGGGCACTCGGTCCAGAAAAGGTTAGCTATCACTGTGATAGATAATGATTATTTGGATTAAAAAAGAAAATGATTAATGCAATACGGTAGCAAACTTCTCTATCAATTTAGCACTGGTGAGAACAGGTTGTTTTAAGATTATATAGCTCATGAAAGAGGAAACAATGGGTAGGAAAACACAATTCTCGCAATGGACAAGTGTATGCAGTGAGATCCTAACAGAATCTTTCCTGGGATTTTTACTGTCCTTTTTAACTTGTTTCTAAAAATAGCTAGAATTACAGTTGAGCAATAAGTTCCCAGTTTTACAATGATCCCAATTGTTAAAAGCAAAAAAAGAAGAAGAAGAAGGAATAGTAAGTAAGCTCATAATGATCTTTACACATTGGCTAAATGTGTTCCAGTGGTAGTAAGAAAGAAGTGGTGAACATCAGAGCAAAATAAATAAATATTTTTATTTACTTATTTATTTGACTGTTAAACTGCTCATCTCACCTAGAGGTGACTATTCTCACTGTATATACATACCAACAGAATATAAACTGGCAGCAAATGACCAAAATAACTCCTGAAATTGTGGTGAATGAGTAAATTAAAGTATCATAATTGTGAAAAGATTATTCCTGCCTACTGTTTTTTAGCTTATTTATTAGTAATAAATTCAAATTAGTTCAATTGAGCTTGTTAGTGAAGTGATAAATCAAAATTAAGTTGTAGCATGAACTTAATACAGCATATAGTTATTGTAGGGAAAATTAATGTCCCTTAAATACATGGATTTAACTAGATTACATGGCTTTAAAGATAATTTGTCCAATTTATGGGAGATAAAGCCACAATTTTAGTCATAATGGTTATGTCACCATCATCATCATAATATCTGAGAAGATTTTTTTTTTTGCATGAGATTCAGAACAGTACATTATGAAGCAATATGTGATGAGGTCTTCTCAGTCACTGGGCCCTAATTTATAACCACTCTACCTACAGCCTAAACTGTCAAATTAATTGTCAGGTAAATATGCATCTAGCTATTCATTCAACCTTTGGGGTCTTAGCAATTCTTTTCTCTGGTATTTTACTGTATAATTTATTTTATCCCACTCAAATATTTTGCTAGAAAACAGGTTAATTTCAATAATGAATAAATGAATGCTATCTCTGAGTATTAGTCACTGGAGGTTTTTTTTTCCTTTCTCATTTAGATTTTTTGATGTTATACATTTTATTCATTAAACATATAAATATAGGAGTGAATTGGGCAATGCAGAAATGTCAGAAACAAATAATAGAAGGGAGATACTAGCATCCTAATGTATTAATATTGTTATAGTACTTCCTTTATGATAAGCTACAGCATTCTGGATTTGCATTAATTTGTTAGATGTTCTTTTTCCATTCAGCAATGCTTTCTGCTTAAAGAAACATATTTTTCAGTTATTTTTAAGCTAATAGGTTCAGAGGTATTTGATTATAAGCCAGGTATAAGTTAGAAAAAAGTGTGTTTCTTTTGCTTGTTAAGTTACTACATTTTAGAACATAAATTGGTCAATGCATATATTAAGGTTGGGATGACAGAAAATTTATATTGAATTGGCAGAGATCCATAACTACCCTGGATCACATTTTTCATGCTGTCTACCAAATCCCACAAGATTGTTTTTGTTTATCGCTAACACCAGCCCTGTGAACCATTGCACATGTTCTTATTGAATCAGTCATTTATTACACTTGTCATAAATTAAAGTTTCTGCAACTTGCTAGGACTTTCAGTAATACTTAATTTGTCTGTAGGGATACCTGAATTGAAATAAAAAGTGTGCTAATTTGGGAGGCGATGGGTGGATTTATTTAATTTTCAGTATCACTTTTTCAATCATTCTTTTAAGTATTCTAAATCTTTAGAGTCTTTGTAGGTACTAAAGAAAAAAAACCAAAATTGTGCCTATTAAGAACATAATTATTTCTCTTAGAACATTATATAATTAAGAAGAACTCTACTAGACACATAGACCCATCCAGTTCAGCTTTTTATGTTGTACAGTTGCCAACAAGATACATTTCTGAATCCAATCATTGTCTCTTGTCAGCAATCAACACACAAAGGCTGTGGCCAATGGTTTTAGGAAACCATAAGCAGCATCAAAATTTGTAGCCATTGATGACCTGATTCCCCATGACCCTGTCCATGTCCATTTCATTTTAAAAAACCATCCAAAATTGGCCACTATTACCCAAAATTGACACAAATGCTCATTGTCAATATATCCCAAAAGTGCTTTTTTCAAGAGACAACTAGACTTTCTGGACTTTCATTGAGAGGTTGGTGCTGTGCTTTCTGTAGGATGTTTT
>JANHFT010001877.1:53310-67103 GCA_032467955.1 Pseudoxenodon macrops | reverse complement strand
TGGAAACTAATCAAGGAGAGAAGCAACTTAGAACTAAGGAGAAATTTCCTGACAGTTAAAACAATTAATCAGTGGAATAACTTCCCTCCAGAAGTTGTGAACGATCCAACACTGGAAGTTTTTAAGAAGATGTTAGATAACCATTTATCTGAAGTGGCAGGGGGTTGGACTAGAAGACCTCCAAGGTCCCTTCCAACTCTGTTATTCTATTCCATTCTAAAATAACAAATCTCAAGAGTATGTGGGAAGCCTTGAGAATTAATATTTTTGTCATTGTGCCATTCTTTAGGGTCCTCTCAAGTTTGTACCAAGTTTTGATATTACCCAGGTAACTGGCTTTCAGTTTGAAAAGCCTCTGAAATGTGGAAGGAGCGAAGGATGTTCCTTAGCAGATCTGCAATGCAAAGAGAAACCGACATTGTTGGAAGTTTTAATCTGCAACAGAAAAATCAGACCACAGCTTTAAAAACAACTATACATATTTTTTTTAAACTAAAAAAAAAGGCTTTCCAAAGTATTGCTCTTTGTTCACAAAAACTCAAAGAATAAAAGAGGCATTGACTTGGAAACAAATCTTTTGATGCGCTGAAGCCTCAGTTGCAACATTCTTTTTAAGAATATTATTTAAAAGAATGAATATATCTGAACACAATATAAATAAAAGCTCTTTCTGTGTGTGTATGTGTGCACACATACCGGTATTTATCTCTATTGAACTTTATATTCAATATATGTGGTTAAGTTCAAAAGTAGTTCTGAGACATAAGCGGTTTTGGATGCCTTGTTTTTAAGATTTTTAAAATATATTTTGTAATTGTGTATAAGTATTTTAACAAATCAAATTGAATTAAGAAATGCCTGTTTGCATTTCGGGGGAGTTTTTCTAATGGCTTAATAATATTTCTAGTGTCCTCAGACGTTCAAATGTTTCTCTTGGTCTTCTCTTTTAATTTTTTCCCTAGCCAATACATCATTATCAAGATCAGGTATATCCAGCCTGCTGCCCGCATGCAGCCCTGAACAGCTAATAAAGTAGCGCACAAAATCATAATTTGTTAACATTATTTATGCATATAATGTGTATGTATAATATTATATCTTTTATACGTGGCCTAAGACAATTTATCTTAACTCAGTGCAGCCCAGGTAAGCCAAAAGATTGGACATGCCTAAACAAGATAGTAGTGTACAGACTTACTTAACAATGTACAGATGCTTATAATGGCACCTAATAAAATAATAAAGGTATTATCATCAAAGCTTTTGAGGATTACAGGTCATTTCATCATGCATCAAAAATTACTGAGACTTTAATCCATCTCCAGAGAACGTAAACCCAAATTTTTAAGTTTCTTAATCAGTAGTCATCCTTCTCTGGTGAATCACCTCCTCTGCCATCTTTACTTACTATGCATGATTTGTTCTTACTATAGAGCTTTTTTATTTTTTCATATGTGCCAAGCTTGGAAAAAGATATGCAGCTCTGGTTCTGAAAATGGACTATATCACATAGAGCGGCATTTGATTTACAGGTTTGTTTATAAAGCATCGTCTAGTCTAAGCTCAGCCATGCCTTGAGTAGCAATCTTTAAAATAAGGCACATAATTATTGCCAGCATTCCTAATGGCATTCAACTAAGTACAGAAAACAGACTATTGAATTGTAGATTTAATAGCTTTGCATTTCAGCAAAAGAGGGTAGAGGCAAGATTTTTTTTTTAAAGCAAATGTGTATTTTTCATAGAACAAAATATTCAACCATCCATCTTAGTAATCAAATATTCATAGGAAAACAGTAACACGACCAGTTTAAGTACAATAATAATAATAGTAATAAAATCAATTATCTTAAAAGCTCTGGTGAATATAATTGCCTCTTGGGTAGAGTGTGTGTGAATATTTCCAGGAAGGGTATTCCACAATTATAATATTGCCAAGCCCCCCCAAAATTCTGGCTTTATTTACCACCTGCCTTCCCTTTAAATACCAATTATACGTGTATTCTAATTTGTATCCTAAAGAGCAAGCAGTTGATGATACACGTGCTATTTAGTAATGATTTGTTAACGTCACACTTCTCTAGAAAGTGGGAATGTTGAGATTATGAGCATCAATTAAAGTGTGCAAGCTTGTTTGGTATACTATATATTCTTATTTGTTTCAAGGGTTTTTGTCCCACTCTTTTTCCAAGTGGTTTCCAGAGCAGCTTTAATAAAGTAATAAAAAATTACATTATTTGGGCTGTGTCATTCTGGTCCTTTAGCAACCATATGCTGGTCAAGCATCCTGAAATTAAATATTGAAAGTAAAGTAAACAAATTCACAAAGTCAGGCAGATGCTTCAAGGATAAATTCGTGAAGAGGAGCATTACAACAAAGATAGTTGTTTGCTACCATTTTTATTTTGAAGAAGCTTTCTTTCGAGTGTGGGTTACTCATGAGAAAAGTACCGTTATCTTAGGCACGAAATATATTTGCCAGTCATATGTTCAATTCCATCTCTGAGTGAGACTGGAATTAATATTTCAATACAATAGAGGGGATTTAAAGGAAAAAAGATACTGCTATGCAAAATACTATTTCTGGTTCCTGATAGTTACTGGGATGCAGCAGTCATGTGGCTTTCTTAGTAATATTATTGGTCATGTTAATATGTGATACATAAATGCTTGCTCTTAAGTTGTACGTAAGGAAATCACAAGGATCAAATAGCTGATCATAAAGCAGACCTTGCACCTGTGGGGATAAGCTAGTGAGGAGGAGGAGGACATAGGGTATGGTCCTTACTGCAAGAGAGGAGGAGGTACTATAAGGCAAGGGTGAAATCCAGCAGGTTCTTACAGGTTCTGGAGAACTGGTGCCAGAAAGTTTGAGTAGTTCAGAGAACCGGCAAATACCACCTCTGGCTGGCCCCAGAGTGGGGTAGGAATGGACATTTTGCATTATCCTTTCCCTGCCACGCCCACCAAGCCATGCCCACAGAACTGGTAGTAAAAAAAAATGGATTTCACCATTGCTGCAAGGGCTTCCAAACTATATGTATGATTTTTTTAAAAATTAAAGTTTAAAAATTAATTAAATATATGATTGCTATTGAAGGTTTTTTTTCCGTTTTTGTCCAGTAAGCAATATGAAGTTGGAGAGGTGGATCAAATATTCTGAATAGTCATAAGTTGTACCAAAGCAAAACCTTCCTCTTTACTTATACTCCAGTAAGTTCTAAACTGGATTGTGTCCCTAGATTCCAAAATAGATTTATGAGGTAAATCTGAGGTAGAGAAATATTTTTTACTTCTTTCTCTCCAAATGGAAGGACGTCTAAAATTAAACGGCAGTCTATTTGAAAGCAGGTCTTCCTTCAAGGGGTACATAATTATTTTAGAGAATTCGTTGTGACAATTAAGTGTAGCTGTGGATAGCTTAAGTGGCTTTATAAGGGGTCTAGATAAAATTCACAGTGGTAGGATGGACCTTGTCAATCCTTATTAGTCAGAGTAGTTAAATGGAACATCTTTATAACACAGAATGCTTCTAAGTTCCTTCTGGATATGAACGAGAAACATGTTGGGTAAAGCAAAAGTTCTATTGCCATTTATAGCTTCTGTGTAAATATTTGTCTGTCTCTTATTGCAAACACATTGCGGCTGGGTCAGACTTCTTTATTGTCAGTAATCAAGGAATCACCAAATTTGGTGAAGTGGTTTATGTGCTCCCTTTCAAAGCACTATATGGCCCTTATAAAGATCTGGAAGGCAGCAGGTTAGTGTCAAAACATTTTCACTGCCTTCAAAGCATCCAGTAGGAGTCAGTTTGGTGAAGTGGTTTAGACACCAGAAGACTCTGAGTTCTAGTCTAGTTCTCAGTTCCAGAAAAAGACATTGACAAATCACTTCTAAAAATCTTGCCAATATAGTCTTGTTCAGGTATCAAGATTGATTTAAGGCATGCATATCAGGGGTGGGTTGTGGATCGTTTTGCTGCCTGTTTGCTCAGGCTTGCGCCATGGGCGTGCATGCGAAGCAGCCAAAAAATAGCTGTGCATGCGCAGAAGCAAAATCCAAGATGGCGGTGCCCACAGAGACACCGACAGAACTGGTTCCGTAATTTCATCGCCAAGCTACTAACGGTTCTAAAGAACCGGTTGGAACCCACCTCTGATGCATACATAAAAATGCATCAGATTATATTTGAGGTGACCCACATGGTTTCTGATTTGAGGCCCTATGCAAAATGAAGTTTCTGTTTTAGACTGTGGACCATGGGAGGAAAACTTCCCCAGTAATAAATTGGGTTTTTTTTCCCAGTGCAAATTTTTAGCACTGACTCTGGGGGATAATCCAGATGAAGGCTATAGTGGAGGACAAAAAATTAAAGCTTGTTTGTCACATTCTTACTAATATTTGTTTGTATCAAGTTCCCATGCTGGTAAGTTATGAATGGAAATGCTTGAATTCATATAGCAATAGCACTTTGTATTTGTGCTGCATTATGCTTTTATCCATTGGTGCCACCAGTCCCCAACATGTCATTCTGTTTGTATCAGTGGTGGAAATATAGCAAGAGCAATAGCACTTACACTTAAGTATATACCGCTTCATAGTGCTTTACAGCCCTCTCTAAGTGGTTTACAGAGTCAGCGTATTGCCCCCAACAATCTGGGTCCTCATTTTACCCACCTCAGAAGGATAGAACTCTGAGTCAACCTTGAGCCTGGTGAGACTCGAACTGCCAAATTGCAGGCATCTGGCAGTCAGCAGAAATAGCCTGCAGTACAGCACTCTAACCACTGCGCCATCACGTCTCAATTATAATTGTATAATTAATGTGTGTTACTTAGCACTAAGCGATATCCATTCCCAAAGCACTTTCCATTAATCAATATGATTCATTTGGAGGTATTTCTTATAATAGTCCCGGTTATATTGTTTCTTGGAAATGGCATCTTTATTGATATTTGTATCACCCAAAACGTAAGAAGATAAGACAAATGGGTCTTCTATTTCAATATTTGATATTCTGCTTCTCTACATTTGATTTTAGTAGTTAATTTCATCTTTCCGTTAAACAAAAAGGCTATTTTATTCTGAGTCACCTTCTTATTCTGTTCAATCTAAAGCAAAGGATTAACTGACAGGGTTGCTATCAAAAACCCAGCCAGTGTTATCAGCTTAAGTGAGTCATGTACACATACATAAAATCCTAATGTGCTTTTAAATAGGAAGCTATAAATGGGAGAGATTGGGAAACCGAGACTAAGAATATGCTCTTTGGAAAAGGACATAGGAAAAATTGGAAAAGATAATTACACACAGACCCAACAAAAAAAGACTATGCAACTTGGAAAGAATTGAATAATTTTGCAGTAATTAAAAATAATTCTTTGTTCTTTCTCAGAAGGAAAAAAAGCCCCAAGAAAGCTGATTTCGGTTTAAAAATTAACCTTGATGGCTGAATTTTTTTTAAACCTGTTAAAAGTATTTACTTTTGCACAAAGGATATAAATACTAACTGGTACTCTAAGGTTCATATCTGCTCAAGAATCAGTAAATAAAGCTAAACTGTTTTACCTGTATGTGTCATATAGGCTGATGCAATGTTGGTCAGGTTAGAACTAAGAATTGTTCATGTATGTGTGTATATCCTAATCTCTTAATCCATTCTCATCTAATAATCTAAAATGTGTGAGTAAACTATTAACAGTGTTCACCCTTTTTCATTTCTTAATAAACTGAAATCTTAATAGATTTTTTAAAATAAATTCCCCCATCTCATACATTGTCACACAAGGTTTTATAGAAATGTACATGTGAGATTATCTACACTATCCATTTCTTCGATCAATGAGTTCTGCAATGAGAATGTGCTATAATATTGTAATTGAATATAATTCATTATTTAATTTTATTTACCAGACTTATATAGCAATATATAAGTTCACAGTACTTTACAGCCATCTCTTAAGCGGTTTACAGAGTCAGCATATTGCCCTCAACAATCTGGGTCCTCATTTTACTGACCTCTGAAGGATGGAAGGCTGAATTAACTTTGAGCCAGTGAGAATTGAACTGCTGGCAGTCGGCAGAATTAGCCTGCAATACTCCATTCTAACCACTGTGCCACCACAGCTCTTCAATATGGCACTCCAACAAACAATTTAAATCCAATAGTTTATGACCTAAGGCAGTTTTTAACTCTTCTTGCCATTAAATGGATTCCTCTAAAATTCAGCCAAATTCTGATTTTTCTGGGACTCCAGTCATTGGTTCTACCTTCCAGAGCATCAAATTCTAACTTTTTTGAAAGCTGCTTCATTTTATAACTGCTGAATATCTGACAAATCTACCAGTGCTGTTGATACAAGTTGAAGATGTTGAGAAATGCTTTGGCCATTCAGACTTTATGAAAACAAACCACTATTATTCCAGTCCTTGAATACTTAAAAATGGGAGTTTTTTTTTAAATGGCTAGATCATTGAGATGTAAAAAAAAAACCAAAAGAAGGTAGAAGCAGAACACTTCTTTATTGCTACCAAGAAAACAACATGGATGGGTTCAAGCAGACATCATAAGATGAGCAAAGGACTTTACTGGAAAATATAATCTGTGTGTCCTAGATTCCTATCATGTGTCCATATCAGAGGTGGAATTCACTTACCTTCCCTACCAGTTGGCAAATGCGAGTGTGCGCAACCGAACGCTTCACTCGCACACACCTCATCTGCGCATGTGCACGTCCTTCTGAGCATGCATAGTGCTCACGCATTACGTCAGGCGGGTGGGTGGAGCCTCTAGTCACTGCTACCAGTTCACGCGAACCGGAGAGAACCGGCTGAATCCCACCACTGGTTCCAGATGTAAAAGATGCAGATAATTTGCTGCTGCTTTTTTTTGTTTTAGGATAGAAATGTGCATTATTTTTATTTTCATTTTCTTTTTTTTTGTAGTTTATATTCTGACAAACTAATAACAATTTTGAAAACTAAAAACCCCAAAAGAATAAATCATTCTTTTTATCAAGGGATTTACATCAGGTAAATTAAACATGAAAGGCTTCAGGTTGAATAGAAGGTTCCTTGGGAGTAAGTTATTTTCAACTTATTTTTCATCCTTTATTATCTTTTAAGGGAGATACATTTTGAGACACATTTTTATTTTATGGAAAAAAAAAATGACCCTATCTAACAAATTTGTGAAACGATGATAATTCATATGTTAAAAATGGAAAAAGACACCAATAAGGCTTAAGACTACCATCTTGACTGCCTTACTCAATGAATTTGCTCGTGACAATAAGTGGGTGGATGAGTGAAGAGGTATACAGAAGCATATTTTATGGCAACTTTTTCTTCTCGGATGATATATGCTTGGATATTCATGAAAGGTTTTAATTTACTTGCATTACCAGTCGAGTAACAGATTAATTAATAAGTTTAAGATACATGCTTTCAATACTGCAGCAGTAGACCGTTGCAAAGAAACAGAAGGAAAGAAAGAAACAGAAGGGGGGGAAATATCCAGAGGAATATTTAGGAAATTGTCTTTCTGAAGACCTTTGTTTGCATAGTTGATGAGTATGAGCATGTTGATTTATATGCTACAGTAAGCATTACTTAAAATTGAGGCTGAACAGCTTAGTATCCATCAGATATTTTGGGCTTCAGTTCACATCAGCAAGCAAGGTTTGTGAAATAGTCTGGACCCTTGATCTTAATCTGCTCCTATTCAAATCAAAAGCCTAGCTTTTCTGTTATTGCATATTTAATAAACTGAACAATATTTAAGCAATTGACAAGTGTGTGTGTGTGTGTGTGTGTTAGGGAGAAAAGAGAAACCACAGTCTGATGAATGACTATAAATTTTAACTACTGCCCAACCTGATAAGAAAAGGGATATTGATTAAACGGTCTTGTGATTCACAAAATGCAAGGACTACGTCATTTAGTGTATTGTTTCATTTTCTTTTAGGTTACTCAATACTTCAAGCTATTATGGAAACAGCAGGAGAAAAAAGCTGGCAAGTTAGCGCCATATGTGTGGAGAATTTTAACGATGCAAGTTACAGGCAGCTTTTAGAAGATTTGGACCGAAGACAAGAAAAGAAATTCGTAATAGATTGCGAAATAGAGAGGCTTCAAAATCTCTTAGAACAGGTAATACTTGCTTTTAATGCCACACATCAGCGTTTTCTTTAGAAGTGGACTCTCTTTTTTGGCCTTTTATTCTTTATTCTGTCTGTCAAGAGGGCATTTTTCTCCTCTCCACTTTTATACATAATCTGCTCATTAGTATCAATAATTGCCTCCATTTTTACTATAAATGGGAAATGCCAATAAAACACTGTTTAGATTCACCCAGGAAAATTAATGGAGGCAGCGTATTCTAGGACTTAATGAAATATAATGGCGAAGGACTTATTGCCTTAAATGTGGGTGAATATTGGTCACATTTAAAGCAAGGACACAATTCTTCAAACAAAGGAGTCTTCAGAGAGACTCCGTTCAAAAACTCTTTTGATAAATCTCTCTCACTCACACGAACACATTTATTAACATTAAGATTTTAACTTCCAGAGATACTTACGTTTATACAGTCAGTACACTTGAAATCTGGTTAAAGAAATGTCTCGGCTACTGCCACTGTAAGTTTGGCTTTTCTTTGGAGGATACAATAAAACAAGCACAGGGGTGGGTTGTGAAAATTTTGGTGCTGGTTCGCTCAGGATCGTGCTGCGTGTGCGCGCATAAAGCGAGGTTTATTATTTATTTATTTAACATATGGCATATACATAGACTAGCAATATAAATTAACATTTCAACTAGATTAGAACCCAATAAAATATAAATTGTCAAAAAGATCTATGTTCAAATATCAATGTCTAGGCCATGTAACTATTGGAGCATGGCATTGTTTATATTTAAAAAAATAAGATACTGGACTGGTGTATGTTCTTAACTCAACAGCCGGTCATAATATGATCTACGTAATATAACCAATTTCATTGTATACATGATGTACAATGACAATAAAAGGCTATACTATACTACAGTTTGACATGGGATCCCACAGTCACACTGAGGGGAGGATACTATGCTCCATTTATGCAGAGAGTCCCATCAGGCACCATGTGATGTGCGAATCCTTATTCAGAATTATCCGTTGCTGATGTGGTAGTTCAAAGCCAGACATCTTTGTTGTAGGTTCATTTATATGTCTTCCTATAACTGGGCGTATTCCATAGGGAATTGATGTTAAGGTTGTTGGGCAGATGTTGGGCAAGTGCCAGTGGAGGCTTCCTGGATTTGAGTCTTCCTGCTGATAAATGAGGAAGGTCGGCATGCACTGGTAGGAGTGAGTTGTTCAAAAGTGTTTCTTCCCAAGCAATACATAAGGGTTAGAGACTCAAAGGAAACTCTGAGGGGAATATGACTGCGGAAAAAAATCATTGATGCTCTTGTTATTGAAAATTGCCACAAGGAAGCATATCACTCTGTTTTTTCTTCAGACTGTATAGATCTTTCACCTTTTACAAAAGATTTCTGTGGAGAGGAACATTTATGATTTTCTACTAGATTCTTGAAATTATAGTCTCCGACGTCTGGAATGTTCTCCCATTGTAGGTAAGATCTGCCCCAACCCACCTGGTCTTTTGGAAGAGCCTAAAAACTTGGCTCTGTTATTTGGTCTGGGACCCCTATAGGAGTCAGTTACACTGAGGGTGGCTGATTCTAGATTCTAGAAGATTCTAATCCCCAGGTTACAGATCATCTTGGTTTTTCATTTTTAACTTTTCTATTCAATTTTTCTTATTTTAATTGTTTTTAGCACTTTTTGTTACATTATAAGCCACACAAGGTTGCTGTATCAATATGATGGGCCAATAGAAATGTAATAAATAAATAGTAAATATGAAATACGTCAGCTTAACCAGATCAATTTAAAACCTTAGATCCATTTATTAGTAGAGAATCCAGTTATTCGATTTGCTCACAGCTTAATATATTGAGAGGGTCCTGAAAATGGGTTAATTTAGTAACCAGATGAAGCAATGCTAAATGACTTTCAACTGGCTGTAGTAGTAGTAGTGGATAAGATGGTGGCCTAGAAACCAGGAGACAGTGAGTTCTAGTCCTGCCTTAGGCCTGAAAACTGGCCAGATAAAGTGACCTTGGCCCGGTCAACCACTCTCAGCCCACAACCCACCTCACAGGGTTGTTGTTATGGGAAAAATAACAACAGGAAGGAGGATTAGGTATGCTTGCTGTCCTGAGTTATTTATAAAGTAATAAAACCAGGATAGATATCCAATAAATAAATAACAGACCTGAAAAATCCCTGGCCTGAAATTCTAAAGAACAACTAAATCACTATTTATTTTTACTTCTTTCTCATAATTCTCTCTCAGCCATTCTATTGTGATGACATTCCCCCAGGAGATGGTCTTTCACACAATCCTTGAAATGATAAGTCATCACTTACCACTCCCATATCTTTCTCCCTCTTTTTTTTCTTCTTTAAAATCTTTTCTTCCACATTAATTGCTGTTTCTCCCGGTAACCCTTAAATCCGGGTGCAGAAAATCATTCCCTTCCAAAACAACCCTTGTTGTTTTGATTATTTAGCTTCAGAGATACCTGGAAACATTGTTGAAATAAGGTATTAGAGAGCTCAGCTTGGATATAGCTGAGAGTTTCAGCGGAGGTAACATTATTTCTGGATTAAAGTCTTTGCAAACTATTTACTTGCTTTTTAAAAGAGAAAAGATTGCGGTGGTGTTTTTTTTAAAATAATAATAACTACCACAGATCAAAAAGAAAGTTGCTTTTCCTCCTGACAGATTTAGAAAATTGGTGGTTGTATGAAATTGGCACAGGTTTTACAGGTAATTTCAATTGAAAATCTAGTATCTTTTCAAGCCTCTTATCTATGCTTGATAGTATTTTCAGATTATTAAATGTGAACTGAATACATTTTATATACATTTTATATTATGGTTGGAGATAGAGTTGGATGAAACATTCTTATACCACGTCAATTTTGTGCATATTCAAACATAAGCCTGTTCTATTCAGTTTCTGCCTAATGTAAGTCTATGCTGTAATTTGCATTTATTTCACATACAGTTTTTGTTAATAGGAAAATGTTTCTTTTCCCAGTTTGAATTAGTTTATTAAGTTTATGCTAACAGGCACATTTGGGGTAATGAGTTTATTACAATCTTTTAGCAAAATTTCTGCTTAGAGCTACATTGCAACATTCAAATACATACACTATGTCATGAAATCTAGCTATTTTCTGGCCCTCCTATTAGATTGGAAATGTGAGTTGGGTCAGCTTGCATAAAGATTGTGGACCAGAACATTCCTCTTGCCAACCTTGTTTAAAAATACCAATTTCAGAAAAAAATTCCTTTTCATTTAGGTGTTCCAGTTTTGGTCCATAGAAGTTGTAAGTGACTTCCAATCAAAGTAAACTATTTTTTTTTCTCATGCAAAACTGCTTTGATCTATTCAGAAACATCTTTGGTGCATTATTATCATCCTCATCTAGGGTATTTTTTAATGACCCCTTTATCCCTTTTATGGAGGTGGATTCGGCAGCAACTAAATGGACCTGAGCATTTGAAAATATGTTAGGAAGGGACCAGAATTTGCAAGTGTGGCAAATGGGAAGATGGTTTCCAGATACCTGTATGATATATATATTTCTCTTAGACTCTTAACATTGTCCCTTTATTTTGTTTGGTGATTTTGCCGGGAGAGCTTCTCCAAATGTTATTAATGTCTAGGAATGCATGAATCACTGTTTCATTTTCTCTCTCTCACATTTCAGATGTATAAAACTCAAAATTCTTTTTCTTCTATTTATAAAGCAATATGGGCAATTGCCAAAGATTAATTGCCCCTTGCTTCTCTGAATAGTCACAGGTACCTTATGCTTCCTGCTCAACAACAACTACTCTGCCTACTGGCAGAGATGCCCTTCCTGATGCCTATGTGAAGTTCGCAGCAGACATTTTCTTTTTGTATCCTGATAGACAAACATCTGTCACTACCAGAGGTGTGTTCCTACTGGATCTAACTGGTTCTTTAGAACTGTTAGTAGATCAGTGATGATGTCATGGAGCCGGTTCTATTGGTGTCTCAAAATCCAAGATGGTGCCCACCATCTTGGATTTTGCTTCCGTGCATGCGCAGAAGGTAATTTTTTGCTTTTGCACATGCACAGAATCTATTTTTTATTGCTGTGCACGCGTATGACACAACCCTGAGCAAATCAGCAGCAAAAGGATCCAGAACCTACCCCTGGTCACTACCTAGGATTGAACTCTCAACCTTCTGAGTGGGAGGCATGCCTCTTCACCTCTACAACACCATGTCACTCATATCCTCATCTAGGGTATAATTGAGTTTATTCATCCTTTGCTTCTGGCTACTAATGCATTTGCATCCATGCCGTGTCTTGCAACAACAAACTGCTTCCATTAGGGTGCTTGGAATCTTGCAATAAATCAAAATACATAGTCACCAGCTATAAAATGGCCTCCCCTCTCTCTGCCATCTTCCACCTGGGATTGCCAGGCCTCATCTCTGATAAATACACCAAGTGGCAACAAATCAGGGATCCATCACATTAAATCAAGCACCATGAATCACTTGTTCACTCCAGAAATTCCAAGAGTGGCCATTTATTTCAGCTAATTTGATACCCCGAGGAAAGGATACATCACATGCTTGCAATGCAAGCTATTTCTATTAGGAGTATCATTGCTAGTTACAAAGTACCTGCAATTTCCAAAACATTGCATGCCATCTGAAGGATATGAAGCAGTGGTGGCTTGGTGGGCATGGAAGGGGAAGGATATTGCAAAATCTCCATTCCCACCCCACTCCGGGGCCAGCCAGAGGTGGTATTTGCCGGTTCTCTGAACTACTCAAAATATCCACTACCGGTTCTTCAGAACCTGTTAGAACCTGCTGGATTTCATCCCTGATATGAAGCCCTGACTACAAATTCACAAGCTAAGCGATAGAATAAACAAAGAAAGGAGAGAAAATAAGCCACAGAGAAGCTGTTTCTTGGTTGGGTGATATATGAAACCAACCTGGTCTTCTCTTGCCCTGATGCTTCTCTCAGTAGTTAAAGAATCTTTCAGAGGTTCGTGATCAAATTGCTTGATCTAGGGAACAGTAGATACTTGGGAAAGAATAAAACCAAGAGTTGTTCCTTCTTTGATAGGTGGTGATCACATTAGTCTTCTACCATGTCCTTCTCCTAGTTTATGATTATTCAAGAGCAGTGGTGAAATTCAATTTTTTTACTACCAGTTCTGTGGGCGTGGCTTGGTGGCCGTGGCTTAGCTCGGTGGGCATGGCAGGGGAAGGTTACCGCAAAATCCCCATTCCCTCCCCATTTTGGGGCGGTTATCTGAACTACTCAAAATTTCCACTACCGGTTCTCCAGAACCTGTCAGAACCTGCTAGATTTTATCCCTGTTCAAGGGACATTAGGTCTTTGGGTAGCCATTTACTTTTCTCTCGCTTTGTATTAACCTGAAGTTGATTTAGTTATTGTGGAATAATAACGACAACAATGGTAATAAGAATGGAAGATTCCTGTGCAGGTTCATGTACTCAGTCCCCATATTTTGAATGCAAATGTTGCCTTCAATATGTCTGTTAATCTGACTTGCTCTCTTGGACATAATTCTGCAGCAAAGGGCTCATCCATATGCCTTTCTCTAGTTCCAAGATGGTCTGCTTACTATTTGCTGCAGCCAAGCAAGAAAGTAATGT
>JANHFT010001875.1:152882-165578 GCA_032467955.1 Pseudoxenodon macrops | reverse complement strand
AGATAGATAGATAGATAGATAGATAGATAGATAGATAGATAGATAGATAGATAGATAGATAGATAGATAGATATTAATACCATTTATCATAAAGCAAGAATAGAGCTTTTTAGAACTTGGAGGAAACACCAAAAAAACACATTCTCATGTGGTTGCCTACCCATGGCAAACACAAATGCATAGATATGAAAGAAAATACTGATCATTTCTGAAACCAGAGCTAAGAATAAGTTGAATGGGTGGCCTGAATATTTCTTCTTATTTTAAATAATTTTCCATCAGCTTGATGGAAAAGGAATACTTTTTCTTTTTATTTAATTAAAGATGTGGAAAATTTACATCCATTCTCATGGATGTGAATTTCTTGCTTTATGTAATTATAAGACAACTACAGGGTGAATATGTCGTTCCTTCATTGCAGAATAATTTCTCTCTCGTAGTCTAAAGCAGCCTCCATTATTCTCATCTTCCTATCATGACAAAAAGCATCTCCTGGAACACTTTTTAAATCATGAAGATTTTCAACCAGGTAGGTTGAAGTCCAATAAATAAAGACCAGTAATGGGGGGTGAGGGAGGAAATTGGTACCAACTCAGTAACAAACTTTCTTTTGTTAACATCAAAAGAAATTCTAAATTATTTGCAAAACACTCAGTGAATGAGGTAGGAAAACCGTTTCTTTAGTAGAGAAAGAGCCCTGAGGACACAGATTTCTGAAAATTGGAAAATTACAAAATTATGTTGTAGAAGGGGGGGAGTCCTTTAAAAGAGGATAATTTAAACCACGGATCAGAATACATTTCAATGGAACACAAATTGGCTTATTGGCAATAAAGACAGGGCTGAAAAGGGGTGTGATTAAAGTCCTCCTTTATGGACTTAGGTAAATTAGAATATATGTCTGACTGGCTAGAAAAGCCAAATGTTTCACTGGTTATAACTCATCATGTGTCTAATGAGGTCATTGAGGCCCTTAAGGTATAACAATGAAGTAATAGGGCAGGATATCAAAGAGAGTGCAGTTTTGAAAGAACAAAGAAGCAGTATTCTGTGAACAGAATTTCTACATCCTATGCCCAGATAAGCAGGGATTAATACCAGAAAACAACCAATCAATCAAACAATACCCTAATTAAGGAACTACCAAGGAGAAAGCCACACCCCAAGAAACATTGGCAGGGAAAGCTACTGCATATACCGTATTTTTCAGACTATAAGACCCACCTAAATTTACAGGAGGAAAACAAGAAAAAATAGTTTTTGCCCTCCATGCATCTCATTTTCACCCTCCCAGGCCTCCAGAAGCACTCTGCAGTCCTCTGCACAGTCTGTTTTTGCCAAAACCATTTTTGGCAAAAACAGGCCACGTGGAGCACTGCAGGGTACTTCTGAGGGCCTGGGAGGTTGAAAATGTGATGCATGGAGGGCTTGGGAGCCCAAAGACTGGCCTGTTTTTGGCAAAAAATGGGGTATACAGAGTACTGCAGAGTTCTTCTGGGGGGCAGGGAGGGCTAAAATGCGACAAGTGGAGAGTTCAGGAGGCCAAAACCACCCATATTTGGTCTATAAGACGCAATTAAATTTTCACCCACTTTTAGGGGAGGGAAGGTGTGTCTTATGCTCCAAAAAATACAGTAAACAGGAAGAAGATGCCCACTAGCACTGATGATGTTATGCAATTGGGCAATGAAATGTCTGCAAGCAAACTACCAAGGTCAGAGAGTGCTAAAGACTCTCCAGAATTCCTTTCCAGGGAATTACTTTCTCCTACTTTCTGAAAGTTTTGGTCTTAACCCAGTATCTTTCCCCAGCTTATCAGCATTTCTCAGCCTTCTAAATATTTTATGGCTAAGCTGACAGTGGAGTTTTCCTGGAAAGTATTTTTGGAAAGAAGAAAGTTGCATGTGTTGACACCATCCAGCTGAGCCAGTGCTTTGTTTTCCCTGGGAAGATGTATTTGGGTTAGAGGCTTTAGACTTAACTTGCAAAATTATCTTCAGTGCCCAGATACAGTGCTCAAAACATACACTTTAGTTTTACCAAATAGGGGGCCTATTTCCCTGTAATCTATATTATATGGTAAATAGGATATCCACTGACTTAATTAGTGCTTATGCACAGGTAATTAAGTGCAGGCCTGCAGCTTTATATATTAGCATTTAAAAATAACAGTCATTTGCACTTGACAAACAGCTTTTGTGAAAAATCTGATTGCACGAGTGTCTTTATGAACACCTATGGGTAAAAAAATATCTTTGCATTTAATAAATCTTGACTTTCACAGCAGTCCATGAAAATCCACTTGCTTCAGTTGTTCTAGTTTCTAAGAAGCTATGAGACCCCAAAGCCACCAACAGGCTTACCAAAAACAATGTAATCGATTCTTTAAAAAAATATTTCATGGAATTTTCTTTTACATGCTAAAGAGTGATGATCCTGTAAGGCCAAAGGAATTATTTAAAGGTCAAGACTGTGTAGAGAAAAAAAGAAGGAATATAAAGTTGGACTATTTGGATAAACTAGACTTTTTCTTTTTCTTCTACTTTTGTCTGCATTTTCTGAACTTTTAGTTTTGAATTCTAGTTTAGTTTGTATTAGTTATTACGGTGGTTATTAATAACTTCAATAAGATTATTTTTTTAAAAACAAAAGGTGACTGATTCAATTACAATTACTATTAAATATTCTGCTCTTCAGGTCCTCCCAAGTCCTTTGCTAAGGGGTATGTGTGTGCATGTGTTCATATATAGATTAATGAATACGTTTAGAAGGGTATGGAAGAGAGAGCGAGATGTTCATGATCGGATCTGTTCTTTTAAATGTATCTCTTATTCTGAGTATTACAGTACAGCAGTTGCAAAGCTGACTTCCAGGGTTACCTTCAACAGTTTATGGACATTGTATAAGAGCTCTGAAGACACAGGTTGTGTATCCCTGGGTTACTGTGAGGAGCAGGATGCAGGAATGAGGGAAGAAAGTATTTGTTTTCCAGATCTGTGCTTGGTCTCGAACTCAGCAGGCCTGGAGATATGTGGCAAAACAAATTAGTTAATGAGTAAGCAGCGTGGGGCTTCCCTTTAAAATGTGCTAAACAGCCATCTGTCTGTAATGCTTTACTTTGAATCTTTGCACTTAGCAAGAGATGGGACTTGATGGTCTCAATGGCCCTTTTCAGTTCCATGATTCTATGCTTCTCAACTGTTATAGCAATACATTGTACCATTGGTCTATCCAACCCATTTATAATGTAGTCTTTCTTTTGCCAGCTTCCCTTCCTGCACCAGATTGTCTTCTGTTTAAAGAGTTATCCTACTGGCAGATGGATAGAGGGATGGAAGGATGGAGAGGGGGCCTCTTTACATATAATCTCTTTCCAATATTTTGTTGGGTTCGATGGAATAAAAAGATACGGTAGATCATTGACCTGCCTGCATGCTCTTATTTCATCAGTGTTGGGAGAAGAATCCAGTCCAGTTCCAAGCCAGGAGAAAGACACTGGAAATAAAATGGAAGGAGGCTGCAGGAAAGGAAGTCTCTGTTTATCTGGTAGCCAGAAACTAGAGACAGCAGCATGTTTCTGGGGTGGCTGACAAAATGGGGTTGAGAATAGGTGGGTTTTTTATACATTCTTCGGGGCTTTGTGATTGAGATCCCTGTTCCTATATAAGAATGTGTCCTTTAATATTTTAATGGCTATTGCCAGATTCCTATGGGATCATGTAGGGGTCATGGCTGGTTTCACAGGCAAAGGGGGAAATGCAAATCCTAGGTGTTTGTCTGAGCTAATCTTATCAGCTTTGGCTTGCATAATTGTGTTGCTTATGAATAGATTCTGAATGGATTAAAAAAAATCTCCATTCCTAAAGATCAGCATCTTGAAGCTTCTTCTTGAGGCTGTTTTCCTATGGCAGGAAGACTGGGTTTGCTTTCTGCCTTTGTTAAGATTTTTCTCCTTTAGGATAAATATTCTATCCTGCTTCTTTTTAATATTAAGAATAAAGAATATTTTAACCTGGGGAAGGGGAGGCCTTCCTACACCAGGAAAATAATGAGTTCCCTCGAACAGGGGTGGGTTCTAACTTACCTTGCCGGCGGTTCGCTGCCTCCCACGCCGCGTGGGTGCACCTTGTGCTCATGTGCAGTAGAAAAAAGCCCAAAAAAATCCCCCCCCAAAAAAAGGCCAAAAACAAGATGGTGACGCATGCGCAGTGCTGGAAACTCAGCTTCTGCGCATGCTCAGCAGAAAAAAAATCCATAAAAAATTTAAAATATTTTTTCCCCCAAAAAATAAAATAAAATAAAAAGATGGCAGCGCCCACAGAGCAGCAGAACCGGCTCCGTGACATCACCAGCGGCCTACTACCTACTCGGTAGAACCACTCCGAACCAGTAGGAACCCACCTCTGCCCTCGAACGTGGAGTTGCGATCTTATGAAAACATAACGAAGAAGTTATGTTATGACAAATAAATATGAAGGAAAATAGTCAGAGGGGGAGAAACATCCCAAAATAATATAACATTTAAAGACTTGTCAAGCAGTGATGTTGGACTATGAATGTAAAATGTATTCACAGCAAGCAGAGTTTCTCAGTGTCATGACTTACAAAGTATAAAAGATTATAGATAGATATACCCTACTTAGAAAAGAATTATTGAAATCAGTTAGACAAGGTGGTCTTGAATGTTGTAATTTACACTGATTTTAATGAACCTACTCTTGCTCGGACTCAGACTGTGCATTGGCTCCAGGAGCAGTATTATCTCTGAAATGCACACTATAAACAATCTTCTCCTTAGCCTACAAGTCCAGCTTTTGCTTTATTTGTGATGGACTCCTTCCAGTAGGTTCTGGCCATGCAAATCATGTGAAAATGCAGATTCCAACCACTCCGAAACTCCCATGAGAAACTGAATGTACCAACCCCTATTGTCAGATTGACCTTATATCGGAGCGCATTAAAGGCAAAAGGATGGAGAGTCAGAAATTTTAACTGAGAATTTACTGGCACACATTAATTCACTGCACTACCTTGCTCTAATTGTTTTCAGATTGTATTTATTTATTTAGTATTTAACATATCTAAATTTACATAAAAATGAGGAGGGGGGAAAAAGCTTTTATGGAATGTCTTTGGCACCCTCTAATGGCAAAGCATCTTTTACAAGAGTGTATACTTCCATCCCACATATTTGGAATATATCGAGACCTTTCATTATATCGGTGGTCAAATGGAAGCATTTACTTTTCTTTTGTTACATGCGGAGACAGGTAACATTGTATATTGCAATAAAAAGTTATAAAACTACCTTGTTTGAAATTGTACTTGTTTAGAGTCAGTGTATCAACAAGGATTTGCAGCTTCAAATAAACCAGTTATAGATGCCAGCAATTCTGTAGGTCATTTACTGTACGGCTAAAACTTCTGGTTTTAGCTTTTTCATGTTTGCTAATTTCTATTTCTTTATTTACCGTAATTTATGTCTCACCTTTCTACTTATGTGATAAGTGTTCGAGGAGGCTTAATGATAAGAAAACAAAATGCAAACTATACGACAAGGCAATAACATATCAAACAATTAAAATTAAAAAAATGAAATCAGTGGAATTAAAGTCAGTGCATTGACAGGTGGTTGAAGGTGTCATTCTCTGCATTATTTTGAATTGAAAGTTACCTTGTGGATATGTGGCTGCCACAGAGATGTGCTGAAGCTAAGCACACCAGAAAAAGTACTTCAAAATCTCTCTGTCATGGGTGACAGCTGGGTCACTAACTGTCATGCAACAATCCAAACATATGAAATGTTGAAGACAATATCCACTTGAAAATCTTTAAGTACACAGCCGCTGTGCCAGGCAGGAACGAGGCAGTATTATTACTAGCTATACAAACATATTTCTCACCTAACACATTTCACTGGGAAATTATGTGCTGGGCACAAGCCCAATGATTGTTGCATACCGGGAACGTGTTGTGTGCTACAGAGCTTGTAGCGAACACTCAGCCGTCTCAATTGCTTGACTACAGAGATATGTCTGCCATCTAAATTACTTCTGAAAGAATAGGTACATTTGGGAAGATAATGGATGTGTGGGGGGGAAGAGCATCAAACAGCCATCACCCTGTAACAAGAGATCAAGGCCATTTATGACTAGGCCAGTGCTTCAAAAGTTTTATTTTCTCCAAAAGTCATTCAAACTGAAGAGACGAGAAAGCATAGCAAATAGGACTAAAATGACAAAAAGGATAACTTTTTATATATTTATTGAAAAACATAACAAGCTGCGAACCACACAGCTTCACCCCTCTTCCAATGTTCTCATCCAATATGGAGATAATATTAACCTCCCTTGGAGGGTTGCTGAAAGATTATTGCAGGAATGCATGTAAGACGTTTCAAATGGCTCTTGACGTCTTACATAGGATTACCAGATATATATCCCCAACCACCCAAGATGGCCACAATTTAAGTCAGAGTTCGTTTTCTATATTGGTTTGCTGCCACCTAGTGGTAATCTGGATTTCTGTTGGTTATATTTGGTAGCCACATATTAAAATTACTTTTTCTTTTAGCAATGTTGTCTCTGATCCAACATAGGGCTAACCAGACTTAACAAGGCAGTCACATGTGTTTTATTCTTTGCTCTATTTGCATATACAATATGAGTAACTGGGGAGATACATCCTTTATTGAAAACATAGTTTTCACAAGAAAGTATCGCTCGTCCCTTCAAAACCTGATCTTTCTATGTTTTGCTTCTTCAAGCAATTTTTTCCCAGCAGACATAGGAAGGGAGAAGGCATCACAACACCTCAATCAATGTATGCTTTGTTTGATTAGATAGATGATAGACAGACAGACAGACAGAAAGACAACTAGATGAGAGAGACAGGGACAGAGAGATCAGAGAGACAGACAGAGAGACAGACAAAGAGACCGAGAGAGACAGAGATAGATTCCAGGCAAACACATTCAGAATAAGATCACAGCTTCTTATCCTAATGCAACACATGAACACTCACAAATATATACCTGCGATACCTCAGCTGAATTTTAAAGAGAGAGGAAACAAACTTCAAGGCCATATAGCTGTGATGGCGAACCTGTGGCACACTTGCCAGAGGCGGCAAGCAGATGAGTACCAGGACAAAATTTTCACATCAAAATGTGTTGAGTACCAAATTCAATAAGTTGCAAAGCAGTTGAGTAACCAAGGTATCACTGTAGTTAGAAAAAGTGCTAACAGTCCTGCCTGATTTCTTGCTACCAACATTCTTCCATTTTTAATTTATTTTTTTCTGAATATTTTTTTATATTGTATATATCTTCAATTTGTCCCCAACTCTACCAACAGAGTCTTCTTGTGTGTAGATGGGGGGTATTTGAATTACAAACAGAAACAAATGACACATAGAAAATGAGAATGATTACAGAATTCTAGTGAGATTTGAAATGCTTATTAGCATGCTTAATTATCCATACAGTTTTGCCATGATTGTTTATGTTTGTTTTGATTATTTTAACATATTATAAGAATTATGCATATGCTTATTCTGGGGCCAGGAAGTGAAGCATATTTATTGAATTCTAATTTACGGTAGTAACAACCATAGTAGGATTAGCGAACATGAGAATAAGGAGGTCTTCTTGCCTTCAAATACCACCTCTGACTGGCCCCGCCACCATCTATTCTCTGCCTCCTGAGTCCCAGCTGATTGGGAGGAAATGGAGATTTTTCAGTAAACTTCCCCTGCCACACCCACCAAGCCATGCTCACCAAGCCATGCCACGCCCTCCAAGCCACACCCACAGAAGCGGTAGTAACAAAATTTGAAACCCACCACTGCTGTGGACTGTATGCAGCAGTAGGTGGTAGGCCACAGGTCCTTCATCTTTGCCATAGAGAGCATCCAGTTTCAAATCTATCAATGATGTCACAGCTGGAGAAATCTGCAGTTTTCTGATTGGGAATTTTCATATATGTGTGTGTGTATATATTGGCTGCCAGTCTGCTTCCAAACTGCTTGGCTGCCAGTCTGCTTCCAGGTGCAACTCAAGGTGTCAGTAATCACTGCTAAAGCTCTTCATGGCCGGGGTCCAGGTTACCTGAGGGACCATTTCATCCCACTGGGATTGGCCCATCCCACCCATACTGGTAAAGAAGGCATGCTGTGGGGCCCATCAGCCCAATTATTCTGGCCTACAAGGTTCAGGAGAAGGGCCTTCTCTGCCGTTGCACCTGTCCTCTTGGAATATCTTGCCCTCTCCAGTGTGAGATTAGCCCTAACCATCCTGACTTTCCCATAAGAGCCTAAAGACCTGGCTCTGGCAGTTAGCAGGGGCCCTAATGTGGTAGCATCACAGTGGAGGTGGCTGATGGAGTAACAACAGATCCCACCTTCTCCCCACCCTGCTCTCCCCTTCCCCTTCTTTAATTGGATCATAGATTTTGGCTTATATTAATTTATTTATGTTTTTAGTATCTATATTGCTTTTATGATCATAAGCTGCACAGAGTTACCCTTCAGCTAATACATGTTATTAAAAATAATAAATTGTGTCAAATAAATTGTGATAAATGTTTTATTGGGATATCATGTTAGAGGCATTTCTGTTGTGGAAGAAAATGAAATTATTGACAGTCTGCTTTCACAATTTTGATGTGTATTGTAGTAAAATGATTGTTTTGTGAGATTGTGAGAAATTTTCCAAAGCAACTTTCTTCTTAGTGTGATTTCAGAGGCAACTAGTAGTTTGAATACATTTTATTACTTAATTTATACCTGCTTTCTCTGCTTATGCCAGGATTCAACATAATCAGCAATACAATTACATAAAATAAAAATAAAAAACCGAATGAATAAATTAAAATCAAAATTAAAGATATGTGCTTTACCAACTTCTTAAATACATTCAACCAATTAGGAAGTACTAAAATACATTCAGGAAACATTTTTTTCAGTTCTAGAATAATCTATCTAGTAAAGGAAGGCATCAAGAAATGTACATTAGATGAAACTGCCAGGATCAAATGAGTAAAATTTCATTTTAGTCTTTCCAGATTCATTTATATTCTTTCCATCTGGTTCTTTTACTCTTCAAATTTCTTTCTTTGCTTTCTTTGCTTCGCACACAGTTATTTTTTATTTTTATTTTAAAAATAATATCACTGAAGTTGATGAGAAAAATAAAAGTTTTTTATGAAGCCACTGACAATAAGGAAATACTAATCTATTACTCCAATCCTTAAAATGGACCAGATTTTACTGACCTGTGCATCAATTCAGCTGCAACATGATTATGCTACAAGAGACTAAAAATGTCATAAGGTCACACATTCCTAAATTCAAAAGAGATTATACCTCCTGTGATTTTGTAGATGATGCCCAGAGAAAGTATATCAATTTTCTGACCTGAGTTAATATGTCTTGAACTCCAGAAGACACAATCTAATCTACCATCAAGGACACAGGTTCAGTTGTTGAAGAAAAGAAGAGAACAGATTACGGTAAATTGGGTAAAGCCTAAAAATAATAAAGCAAGCAACCCTGAGTAGGGTAAGCAAATTAAGCGTTCTTGCACTCTCTCCCTCCCTCCCTCCCTCCCATTCCTCTCTCTCTCTCTCTGTCCCCTCCCACCCCATAGTGTTCTTGGAAGGTTTTCAGAAGTGAAAAACAATTTTGAAATCAATTTTACATTGTCTCCTTCTGGGATTAAGAGTGAGAAACTGATCCAAAGTCATCCAGCTGGCTTTGTGTCTCAGATAGAACTAGAACTCATAGTCTCGCAATTTCTAGCCTCATCCTTAATTACTATATAAAACTGGCTTTCTTATAGCTCATAGGTGGAAATTAAGACAAAGTAACCTAGAGACAGTTTGGTTTAGTGATTTAGGCAACAGGCTAGAAACCAGGACACTGTGCGTTCTATTCCTGCCTTAGGCAGTGAAGACCAGTTGAGTGACTTTGGGTCATGTAGTCTCTTAGCACAACCCACCTCACAAAGTAGTTGTGGGGAAAGTAGGAGAAGTAAAGTATATTAGATATGTTTGTTGCCTTGAGTTATTTATAAAAGTAATAAGACCATTATTTCATTTCTGTCTCTCATCAAATAACTTCCTGTATCTAATGCTACAAAATTGAACTGCATAAATGTGGATAATTACTAAATGTGATCAAAGCGATACAGAAAACTCATTATTTCATATCATCTAAGGGTGGTCCATATTTTTGCTGCTTAGATCTGGTCACTCCATCCCTGCCTATTCTGAAAAATGCAAAATCTTGAAGCGGTAAACCAGATTGTAATCTACTTTACTTCAGCAAGTTTAATTGACCATACAAATTAAAAATAAAGTGTGGTTTAATTTGTGGTTTTTGGCTTCAATTGTAATCTAGCTGGCCAACATTAATTGTCTACCCACTAGGATAAATATTCTACTTAACTTGCCTATCAAAACATTTATAGACTGTGCCACTTTATAGTGTCACTGTTTCTTAAATGAAATGATAACAGAAAACCTGGAAAGAGATTCTCTCATGTTGTCCTTCTGATTTCAGAATCCGTCTCAGAAATTAGCTGGAACATCTGCTTGTACATGATCTGCAGTTTTTGATATGACAACTGAAGGTGAAATAAGCCATTTTGCTGTGATTTCATGGCCACAGCGTGAAAGTAAGAAGTAGGCAGTGCCCTTCTCAAGAAATACTGACAGAAAAGTATAAATAGATGTAGTTTTTTTTTTAACTTTGCCACTTTCCAAGCCTGAAGACACAGATAACAATCCACGGTCATTTATATTCTCTTCATTTTCTGATTACTCAGATCATTTTTATTGTTTTTAAATTAACATTAATCATTGACTTCAGCTTCTCTAGCCTGCATCTTTCTTTCAACTGGCCTCCTGTGCTTGATATTAAGTTGAAAAAGATTTACAATTGCAACATCAAAAGCCAAAAATGTTAATCTTTGCACTAAATATTCCATCTGATATCAGGATCTTCATAAATGCTCAAGGATTTAAAAGACTCCCTTGATTGAAACCAAGTCCTATGTTCATATAATTTAGTTGGCATTTTATTGTTTTCCTCTCTCTCTTTTTTTTTTTTAAATGAAGAGTGTTTATAAGCTCATAAAGCAAATTTATTTATTTGCAAACTCTAAAATGAGCACTGATGCAAACCTGCATTTTACTGATAAAACAATAGTTTTAATAGTTTGTCTGACTGAAATCTCAGCTACAATCAGCAAATTGTTAATTGGTTTTCTCCAGTACTTTCCGAGCTTTAGTTCCTACTAATGAATTAACATACATATTTTACCTATTAATCTATAATCAACAGCAACAAGTGCAGATTCCTGCATTGGAATCACAAAATGATTTGCAAAGCTTCTTTCAATCCTTACATTCTAGGATGACACAAGCAAATTGATGGGACAGTTCAAAATGGTTCTTCTTTGTCTGAGCAATTTTTTGTGAGCCATTTACAATCTATTTACAAAAGATTGTTATTTTTATTTTCTTAGGTATTATGAGAAGAAAAATCCATCTGGTTCAGTTCCAAGCTGGGAGAAAGAGACTGAAACATGGAGGCTAATTGGAAAGACGGTTTAATGATGAAGCAGAACCACATGGAGTTGAGAGTGAAGGTTTTTTATACCTTCTCTTGGGCTTTGCACTTGAGCTTCCTGTTCCTATGCAAGAACATATATTCAATTGGCTGTTGTAGAGGTTATGTAGGGGTCATGGCTGGCTCTATAGGTTGTCTGAACTCTGAGGTTTGGTTGAAGTTTGTTGGGGTGATGCAATGAAGGGGCTTGTGTTCTGAAAGAGTGTTGGGTAATTCCTATTGTGGGTTAATGGCTTTAATCCTGTTTTGGCTCTTGGGTGATGGCTGCTTCTCATCATACCATTCTGCCTTTGTTTCAAAATATCCTTTCTGAATGGATTACCAAATTTGCATTTATAAAAGCTGGCCTCGGTATCTGCTGGTGTGTGTGTGTGTGTGTATTAAGAGTGACTCTGCTTCCTGCCTCTAAAAAAAAAGATGTTTCTCCATTTCTCCCTTTGGGAAATATAATATTCTGCCTTTTTAAATATTCCTCAAAAGATTTCATTCTTCTAGGAGTGGGGGCTTCCCTCAGTATGGATACAAATAATTTCAGGAAATTCAGTGTGTATAAGCTCCTGGATTTACAGATACCTTAGAAGAGTATATTAAATCTCTCTTCAAAAATCTGGACATTCACTATTCAACAAAACATATACTGTAGTATGGTACTTTTTATTTGGGAAGTATAAAATGGGTCGACCAGAACTCCCAGCATGCTGGCTGAAGAATTCTGGGAGTTGAAGTCCACACCTCCCCAAGTTTAAAAAACAGTTTGTTAGAATGTGTTAGCCATTGTCGTACACTGTAACATATCAAAATACCATAACACACATACTTCTCAATACTTTTTTAAATTGCTGCACAAGTCCTACGTTGTGTTTACAGAATAGACTAGTCATACCAATGAGCTGTACCAACAAGCCGATTAGCCCAGAAAAACCAATGATCATTACTTTTAAAATAGTATTTTTATTATTACTAAGATGTTGGTAAATTATAGTAAGACACATGGAGTGTCAGGCCTGCGTTTGGCCTGCCACACTTTCAGCTATTCTATTATGCATGTTATATTGTGGGCAAAAT
>JANHFT010001875.1:132322-149879 GCA_032467955.1 Pseudoxenodon macrops | reverse complement strand
AGGGAGGGAGAGAGAGAAGGAAGTTTTGCCCTGCATGGATGAAAGCCATAGACAATGGAACTGTCTAATTAAGAATGGAATTTCTGAAAGCTTCTATACTACCAAACAATGATAATGAAAGATATTGCCATGAATTAAATACTTTTTAAAACCTGTACAGAAAAGGGCCATAATTACTTGCTTAAATTGGAACTAATCCTTTGCAAAATTATTCCTAAATGTCTACATTTTCCTGAGCAAATATGACGTCCAGTAGCTTCCTGAAGCACTGTCTGTATTTATTTAAGTTTAAAGTTTAAATAACAATGAATACGTCAAAATTAACTTCTAAGCCTGTTACTGCATAAAATGTATTAAATTGAAATTCAGTTATAATACTACTATGGTTTTAAAGAAATAAGAATAGCAATAGCAACAAATTTGTTACATGGTGCTCAATTTTTAGATTACCATTTTTTTTTATTTTTCCCAATTTTCTGGGCTAATACCATAACTGTCAAACAAAATAGGAGAAAGGGAACATCTTTGCTTTAATGGCTTTATTTATTTGGAGAAAATGGATTCATTAATGCTAAACATTACTTGTGCATGTGAACGGTCAATTAGAGTTCCCATATTTTTTTCAAAATAAAAAGTGCAGCTAAAAGTAAGCCAGGATATGAATTCTGATTTTGCCTGCCCTTTATCTTTCTTCAAATTTCACTTTGGTTTTCTTCCATACTTTTTTTTTTTTTACATCAGTCTGTGAACCATAGCTAACAATACCCGATATTCTACTTTTTGAAGAACAATTGACAATTGTGGTTATTTTCCTAAGAGTGGAGTTCATTAGGTTAGCAAGGTCACAATAGTATGGATGGACTGTCATGTTTCTGACCATGTGTTTGGTCAGATACACATGTGCACACATACACATTACAGTTGATCACAGTCAATTGCATTAGATTTGGCACTTTTGTCCACCTATGGAATCTTCCTCAAGGACTGTGGATGTTTGGTGATGTTAAAGGTACTGTTTCAGGATATAAGTAGTTCCAAGTAAAGCTGCCTTTTGCAATTGACTGTTGGTGATTTTGTCAATGCTGATTTTAATTAAATATTTCACAACAAAGAATAGCGAATTTAGTTTCTCTGCAAAGAGATGTTTTTGTACACATTGCATTTATTGGGAAATGAACAACAGAGACTGTTTTAATGGATAGAAAAACAGGTTAAACACTTTATAGCTAAATAAAATAAAAAGAATATGAACTGCAGCAAAGATGTGGGATAGTAAAATAAGAATTCTGAATTCATCTTCTTTGACATAGCTTTTCTTAGGATTTATCTTTTGAAATAAAATCTTGAATACTGAAGACATATAATGTATAGCTGTGCTTTCAGCTACATTCCGTTGACCAAAATAGTCATTTTTAGAAATGAATATACATACAACAAAAGAGAGAAAATGTCTGAAACCATTTTTCCCAGGGCAGTTTTTAAGAGTTTTCCTAGCAAAAGGTGATAAAAGCTTACTGACCTTTTCTGACAATGGAACTGAAGGGAATTATTAAATATTAATAAAGAAACTGCTTTGGAGATATTTGTATGTGTATGTGTATGCGTGTGTATTCAGACTTCACTTTAGCCAATTTTGTTATGCTGCAGCCTGATTCTACAGTTGTTGAAATTCATTTTTTTCTCATTAATCTACATTAAGTATGCCATAATGAGTGAAAACCGAATTTTAGAAATGTCTGTAAATTTTACACAAACACACATATACATACACACACACACACGTACATTAAGTAACAAACAAACAGATTTTCCATAATAAAAGTGTTAAGAGACATTTTCAACAAAGGAAGAAACTACTGTGCTTTAAATGCTTGGGATTCTTTTTTTTATAAAAATGTGTTGACATAATGCCACTAATTCTGCAAAGTTATTGCCATTTCTATAGCAATATAATTAGGATTCCTGAGATTGACTTTAGATTGCCAACCACAGAGATATCTAATATGTACATGATGTATTCAAGATAATGACTATTTTGGTTGTGGGGGGGAATTGAAGATTTTCCAATTTATGGCCCCTTTGAGTTAAGATAAGCTTCTTTTTCAAGCATTTTGTTCTTCCTTGAATTAAAGGAAATTGAAAGTATTTCCTAAGGTTTTAATTGTATAAATCAATCAAAACATTGGAGGCCACATGCATGATTTGCAATTTGTGTCATTATTCAATCAGAAGAAGAAACAGCTGCAAAGGTTTTCAATGCCCTGAAAAATTGCTTCCTATAATTCTTCCTATATCTGTTGTCCAGTTGTAATTATATTATCAATACACATTTTTTTTCTCTGCAATAGAAACAAGGGGGGAAAATGGACAGCCACTTGTCTGGAATGGGGGTTGGATTAGAAAAGTGACCCCAAATCTCCCATCAGGGACCCCATCACCGACCGGTTCCATAGAGAGAGGTTTTTCTGTGGACTGGAAGGGGCGTGGTTTTGTGTGCTGCCTGCATCCCGCAGATGGGGCGCTGCTTGTTTGCATGGCCCAGTTTGTGTCATGCCAATCCACAGACCGAGGGTTGGGGACCCCTAGACTAGAAGACTTCAAAGGTCCCTTCCAACTCTATTATTCGAACTTGTTACCCTGTTAAAAACTTATTTTCCAAAGCTTGCATATAAGAACCCAGAGACCACATGTTGGCTTGGCCCAGAGACTACTTTCTCCATCTTAGATTTATCTCAGTCATAACAGAAGTATCCAAGAACAGAAAGCTAATTCCAAAAGCAGAGCTACATTTCCTACATCACTTCTCTAGAGGTTGCCCAGGGTGATGGTGGGGGCACGGGGAGAGATTTCCCATAACACTACAGCACAGAGATTACATCAGGAACAAGTAATTTTAAAACCTGGCTTGACAACAAGTTTGGTGAGCAGATGGCAACTTTGAACCCACTAAACCTTGAAATAAAGTAGCAAACACAAGCAGCTGCCAAGCCTCAATTGTACTGTACTAAAGGGAAATCAAGTTTTTATTGATGGGTCCACATAAACAAATGCATTACTTGATTGCAATGCATCTGATGACTGCAGATTTTTCTTTTGCCCCCTAATTGAAAACCGAATTGCACCAAATTATTAAAAAGGCAACATTTTCCTTGAGTCGAACTCAACCCTTGAGGCCACAGAGATCATGTAGTTGCCTCGGTAACAATATAGAAATATTGCTTTCCTTCATATAATTTCCCTCCCTCTGGATCTAGCCCTGATATTTCCTGGTGATTTCCCATTCAAGCACTATATAAAGCCAGTTCTGATACGCTTGTCAAAATTAGCCAAGATCAGCTTGGTGCTGCCCTGTAACCCAACCCTATTAGAGACTCAAATTTGAAAACCTTCCCCTCAGAAGTCCTCATGCATGCTGCATGACATGGGGCAAAGGTGTTGTTACTGGAAGGGATCAGAGGTGGGATTTAGCAGGTTCTGACCAGTTTTGGAGAACCCATAGTGAATATTTTGAGTAGTTCGAAGAACTGGAAATACCACCCCTGACTGGCCAAACCCCCATCTCTTCTATGCCTCTGAGTCCCAGCTGATCAAGAGGAAATGGAGATTTTACAGTATCCTTCCCCTGCTACGCCCACCAAGCCACGCCCACAGAACCAGTAGCAAAAACTTTTGAATCCCACCATTGGAAGGGATGTTTATACCTAAGAAGTGTATGCCAAGAATAACAGTCCCATCAGGGTCTTTCGAAGTGTGAAGAACATTCTGGCTGCCCAGTTAAAGCAAACAGGCATTTATATTGGGCAGCAGCAATGTAGAAAAGCAAAAGATCGCTTTAATAACCATGGCAAATGGATAATTCCATAGTCCTCGATTTGGGTCTGCAATTTTGGTCGTAAGTCAGGGAAGTTATTAAGTGGATCACCATGTAGCTCAGGGTGAGCTACATGGTGACTGGGGAATTCTGGGAGTTGAAGTCCACAAATCTTAAAGTGACCAAGTTTGGAGACCCCTGATGTGGCCCAACTCAATTTTACAACCATTTTTACAAGGGATATAAAGTGAGTCACTTTGGTCATTAAGCAAATCATGTGGTTGTTTATTGAGTCAAACATATATTTTGCCATTTAATTCCAGAATTGCTTCCCTGCCCCCCCCCATTACAAATCATAATTGTATGACAACAGGATTCTGCAACTGGTGGTAAATCTAAGTGTGTTGCCAAGCACTCAAAATGTGATCAAATGGCAGGAGACAGGTATGACATTTTTATGATGGTCCAAAGTGTTTTTGCAGGCTGTAAAGCATCCTTTCCAAGGCCATTTTTAAAAAGTGGTCATTAAGCAACCAATCATTAAGGGGACTAATGTACTGCAAGGGAAAAGGAAGTTATTATTTGGAATATCTGTGAAAAAATGCCATTTGCCTGCAAGCAAGAAGTGATGGCACCACAAAATAGAATATAGAAAATGAAGATGCTGAAATACTCTGGGATTTTAGAATTCAAACAGACAAGCACCTGTCACATAATACCCCAGTCTTAAAAATTATCAATAGAAAAGACAAAAAAAATCTGGTTAGTGGATATGGCAGTACCTGGAAACAGCAGAAGAGAAAGAACGGGAGAAAATAAAAAAAGATCTGCAAATAGAAGTAGAACAATTGGCAAAACAAGGGAAAAGTAGTAATAAAAGTGATAGGCATGGATAATGAAACTGTGATTATATTGTGTTTAAAACTATATAAATGTAAAGATTGAAAATGTATACTCTGACAACTGATGATGTAAGCTGTGTTTGGGGAGATGAGGGGAGAAAAATAAAATGAAACATGATTGGGGGGAAAAGAAAGAACATGATTCACTTAACAACCATGTGATTCACTTAACGACTGTGATTGGCTTAATGACTGCAGTTAATGGGTCCGGTTATGTGACTACTAGCTTAACTACATCGCTTAGCAACCAAAATTCAAGTCCCAATTGCAATCGTTAAGTCGAGGAGTACCTGTACTAGATCAACAGATTCCTCAAATTGGTAAATTACATATTACTATTATTGCCTTTGATTTGGTTGTATCACATCCAATGGTTTGTGAAAGTTAAAAATTGTCAATTATATAATGAGAACCTGATACTGTCTTTTTTCAGTCTTTGAGAAGCACACTGACAGGTCCCTTCAGTTTACTTTGAATTATTTCTATTGATATAGATGCTTTTAATAAAGCATCCCAGTAAGCATAAATAAGAATTTGTTGGAGAAAGATGCTTGATATTGGGCTGGTATGTAGTAACTAGTTAGCAAAAACCCTACATTATATAAATAATTCATGTATACTTTTAACGGGAGACAAAAGATACCAAAATCATATTACAACCTTGAATAATATAGTTCGCAAATTTATTATGCATTAGGAAGCTTATTAACTTAAAAACCAAACTGCATAGTACAAAAGGTTTGATATCTTTGCTTAAGGCGGACCAAGTTTCAAAATATATATATATATTTAAATTTTGTTCCGTCATTACACAATCCTTTATAAAAGCTGTATATCTGTCAGTGCCCCTCATTACATTTATAAATACAAGATTTACACAGTACCCCATCAGGAAAAAAAGTAGAACTTCTTATAAATATCTACATATATTCATACATATAAAACATTCATAAGAGTACTTTGTTAGATTTTTATGTAATGTTCCATTTTTACTGCCACAAAATACACAGAAACCTGTGCAATTTCAAAAATGCTTCTAAAAATTGTAACATGGTACTTTATAGAAACTAAATCATCTTTTAAAGTCTTTTTAGATAGACATTTCACAATTATAATTCTATGAGATTCTTCAGAGATTGATATGAAGGCTAAATATAGCTGATAACAATGTACACTAAATAGCAGTTAAGGCAGGAGTGAAAGTAACTGGGACAGAAAGGTTTCATATGGCAGTTAAAAGATGACAGATGATGTGATAAATACACATGTCAATATAAATTGCCTCAGCACCTATTTAATTAGTTCATATGTCACACTGGTGGTGCCAGAAGTGAGCATCAGTAATGCTTTCTATTGAAGGAATTATCATCATTGCTTTGCTCAGTTTTTCAATAGGAGCCCTTTTAATTATCATCTCAAGTTAAGAGATTTTAAAAACAAGGCTTGAAATTGCACCCATAATTTATCTTTCAATTGACATTCCCTGAACACTTTAAATAGTTCAGCGATATTCGATCAAACAGGCAGCATGTTAAGAGTGAGATATAAGACTATATTGATGGAGTGGGATTGTGATAGAAATCTTTGTCAGTAATGTTTATTGAAATGGAGTACTCTTTCCAAATCCCCACAAGCTATAAGAATAGAGAAGCAATGAAGACATTTGGGGGGGGGGGGGAGAGAGGAACAGACCTAGCAGGGTTATGGTTTACTCACAGTGAATTTGGGTACTCAAGTATTTAACTACATCTGAAGATCACCTTTCCCAAGATACTGCAATTCCACATTCTCAGTTCAGTGTTGGGTTCAACAATAATTGCATGGATACAAAAAGAAAAACTTGCTTTGGACTGTTCTACAGAAAACCCACAGTAAGTGGTTGCAATCAGCCTTAATTGAATACCAATGGCCACTTATACATGATATCTTAGGTGAGTGAAATGTGCAAAGCTTCTGACATATCAAAAGTTCACTCCAGAAGAGAACTGCTCTGGATTCAGAGCTCAGTGCATGGATTATGTCTGCCCAATGGCTGTCTCTGTTAATCTTAGAAGAAAACTCCTTTCATACGCTGCTATCTTGAAGCAGAGGCTCAATATCCTCATCACTGCCCCGATCTGGACTGTTGCTCTGGATACTGTTGATGCTGTTGCTGTGCTTTCTGGCATTGGCGGCTTTACTGTGCTCGGGGATAAATAAGGCAACCAGAAAAGCTAGAAGGACTGCACATGCTCCAAAAAGGAAAGGAGGGCCAGGTATTACTGCACTCTGTAAAAAGAAAATGAGAAAAGACTGAGCAACCACAGATTAGTATAACGTGAACAATGAAGCCAATCACATCCACATCTTTAACAGTTCAGTAAATAGACAGTTATATGTGTCGCTACTAGAACTGTGCTGCCAACATCAAACAGACTTGCATCGATTTTAGCTGTTGTCAAAAGTTAGAAACTTGTCTTCTCCAGCAATCACACTCCTATGACAACCCATAATGAACTGAGGCAGAATACTAAACCAGTAGGAAGTCTTTTTGGTTCTGGGTGTTTTGAAAAGAATCAGACAAAAATCAGCCTTGTATGTTTCTACATGTGTGCACCACATGTAGGAGGGTGAGAACTTCTGTGAATTGAATTATAATTATTTATACTGAATAATTGTTTTGACAAAAGAATAGGATTTTAGAAACGGAGATCCTAAAACACAGTATTTTAACCTGTGAACAAAGTCAAAATTACACAGCTGATATTATAATGTCATGTTTCAAAAGAAGCATTCTTCAATCCAAGAGACTGACACAGAACAGGGCTGTTAGAAGGCCAAGGAGGAGAACGGCTGGCAACAGCTGACAATATGAAAAAACAAGGCAAGAGTACAAAAAGGTTATGTTTTAGCTGGAAAACCCATCAAAAGAACCAACTGCTGATTCACTCCATGTTATGTCTTGCAGTTGGAAATGAAGAAATATTAGTCATAGGATGCCTCATCAAGAACTATTAAGAGCCACTATTCCAAGAAAGATTTATAATCATTTTACCTCATCACTTGGATCCTGCCTAGCAGCCTTATCCTGAACTGGTGCCAACTCATTAAGTTCCACATGGAAGAGAAAGAATATGAAGCCATAGAGAGCAGGGCCAAGACCATTGCACAGACCTCTGATTCCAGTTATTATCCCTTGGACGACACCTGGGAAAGAGCAAATTCACAGTGAAGGAGAAATAATTTCTGCCCGCCATTCGCACTTTAAAAATGCAACGAAAGAGCTCTACGGACTGCATTTCAAATGGATTCTGAGCTACAATATAGCTATCAAACTGACCTTATTCTAAATTGGCCAAATATTAACTACCTTTAAAGCGAGATCAGCTAGATTCAAAAATAATGTTGCAGACTAGTAATTAATTTGAGACATTAAATTTGCCCTATGAAAAACAGATTTTCTTGTTAGATACTTTAAAAACAACCGAATTAGATCACTGATCTCAACATATTCTTTTATACTGAAATGACTGTTCCAATTCAATTGTTTTGAATTCTGTATTTCAGAGACCATACAGTATTTATATAATCAGACATTTAAACATTCTCACATATTCAGTCACCACTAGATGGCATTAGCATATACTTTCAAACTTCTCAAAACTCTTCAGAGGATACTTAATTACCAACCCCGCCCCCAGTGTAAGGGCTTATTTTAGATTACATTATATACATACAAATACAATTAGTTAAAAAAGACTGTTATCACCAGATTGTCCTTTGTCGGTTGCAATCCTGAGGATGCCTATGTTTGTACTGCTAAGGGGTTTTCTTTGGAGTTTCTTACCCCACACAAGTTATATCCCCAAAGGAAAATATCTCTCAAAAATTTATCCAAGCTAAAGAAATATAATTTATGGAGAGTCACACTATGTGTAACGTACTTCTTCTTACGTGCACAAGGGGCGATAAAAGATATACAGACTGTACTGCTTTCAAAAGCTATTACAAGTCTATTAATCGGAAGCCCTCAATTCAGTTAGTGACCGTTTGAAGTTACAACGGCAGTGAAAAAGAGAGACCCGTGACCATTTTTCACCCTTACGATCCTCGAAACATCCCCATGGTCATGTGACCAACGTTCAGCTATTGGCAACTGACTTGTGTTTATGACCATTACAGTGTCCCGGGGTCACATGATCACCTTTTGTGACCTGACAAGCAAAGTCAATGGGGGAGTCAAATTCACAACTATGTTACTAACTTAACAACAGCAGTGATGCGCTTAACAACTGTGGCAAGGAAGGTCGTAAAATGGGGCAAAACTCACTAAACAACTTAGCACCAGAAAGTTTGGGCTCAATTGTGGTTGCAAGTGGAAAACTACCTGTATTATTTTTCTAAAGCTATATACATCCACAGTGAAGTTGGGGGGAGGGGGGGGACGGCTACAAGAATAGTTTTGTAGAAAAATAATCTTGCTTTCACCTTGTTGATCTGAATCTGCGTTTCGTGACACAAGAGCACTGATTGCTGGGAATGTGATACTTGACATGGCTGCAACGGCTCCAGCTGCCCACATCATCCTAAGCACAAGAAAAACGTAATTTATATATTTATATAATTTGAAAGGAAGGATCCATTTAGTAGGTTTTTTTTAAACATTTTAAAGAATTGCCCAGGTAGTTTTATATATATTGTTGTTGTTCTCTGATCTAGATGCAAACATTTGAAATAGCATTGCTAGGTTCTGCTCAGCAGCTTCAAACATGTAAAAACAACTGTTCACCAGGACAATAATTAAGTTAGTTGGTTTTAGGTAACTAACAATAAGGATAAAAGATGTAAAATTATATATTTTAGGTCAAAATATATATTGCTCTTTTTTCACTTGCTTCAGGCTTATATTTTTCTGTATTTAAAAATATGCCATTCCTATTGAGAAACTTGGTGTGCTTTTTAATTAGAATTCTTTTGTCTATTTGGATATTATTGATTGCAGATCATAATAATGACTTATTGAAGACATCTCTACAAATGTTTTGTATTTCGTTAATTGCCTCAGATCTAAAGTCAGGCTTTATATTACATCTGCTACAAAATTTGAATACCAATGGAAAGTTTTTCATCTACCAGCAATAAAGCAAAGAGAATTGCAATGAAAAACAAGTTAGACACATATTTAGTTAGTCCCTCAAATCAATATTACCTCTCAACTAGATTATACTAATTACATGAAACTCACCTTCAAAACCACCCCAAAATGTCAGCTGGTGGGAAATGCTGCTACCCCCACGATAACAACTCAGATTTATTATTACCATGATACACTGCCATAATATGAGCTGTGCTGGCTACCAGCTTGTTTCCAAGAAACTGGTTATTTCCTATAAAGCCCAACATGACTTGAGATCTGGGTATCTTTGAGAGCACCTCTTCCAGGAAGAAGTGGCCCAACTAGTGCATAGAGAATACCTACTGGAGTATCTGTCAGAAGAGGATTCAAAAAGGGACTTTTATCTGTGACAGCACCTGCCTTCTATAGAATAACTTCCCTTATTCTATTATTTATTAAGATCTGACTACTCCGAAAGGCCTTTGGAAGCTAAAACTTTGCTGTCATGAGTGAGATGCATCATAAATACTATGTGATAAAAATGGGAGGATATATTTATAGTTTTTCTTGTTCTCTGTCTGTCTGTCTGTCTGTTTCTATTTCTGTCTCTCTCTCTCTTAAAATAAACCATTATATCTTTCTATTAAAAAATGTCTAATTTCAAAATTTAGCAAACCAAAATATGGAAATTGCCTTTATTCCTTGTCACTCATTACAAGGTTACAACTACATATTTCCTTTAAAATATGTTTTGTCACCAGCCGCAGTTCAAATTTTACGTTTTGACATATAATGTTGCCAATGACTTAAAACTTGGTAAACGACCAATGGCCTTGATGTCAGCCTCCCTATCTCTGAAGGCCATCAGCTTGGAGACCACTGGGCTTTCTTGTGCACTTGGTTGGCCCAGATGAAGACTGACTGCTAGACTAGACAGGCAAAGTATCTGATCCAGCAGAGCATCATGTTGTTAAAGCCCTCTTCCTATAACATCCTATCCAATAATCCTGGAGTTATTACATCTACGAGTTAGAACTGTACATAAAAAGATGGCCCAGGTAGATCTATCATACCTTCCATGCCGACAAGCACACAACATGCAATATATTCACTGAATTGTTAAAAAGAAAACTAGGAACAGTCAGTAAAAACACATCTGCACTTCACTTACCAGGGCTGAGAGCCAAAACCGTACCAGGCCAGCTGGAACATCTGAAAACCAAGGCCAAGCAGTACTGTGTTTTTGTTCCCTATAGACCTCATTAGGATGCTGAGAAAGACAGTCTACAAAAGTCAGAAAACACATTATGCAGTTTATTTATAAATCAGTATCTGAATAAACGCAGTGGCAAAAAGAAAACATTTTAAAATTAATTTGTATAGCTGTGCAAAAATCATCTGGAACCAATATAATTTTTTTTCAGTTATGTTCTCCTGAAAAATGACCTCATAATCCCTTGCGAGGTAAATTTGGGCAACTGAATGCAGCTGAGTGTTTACTGGCAGGTTGCCCTTCCTGTCGCCAATGCGGAATTATATTCAGCAGATATATTTTCATCATGCCCAGAGAGAGAGAAAAATTGCCTCTACCTAGGATCAAACTCACAGCCTCCTGATTGTGAGGCGAGAATTCCACTTGTAGGCCACTGCACCACTCATCAATTTTTCATTTGTGTCCACAAATTCAGCATTACTTTTTTGAGGGTCCTTCAAAACTACAACCAAAGCCACATGATATATTTCCAAGGAAAGACCTTGATAAAAAAGCACAGAGAAAAAGTCTTCCCAAAGAATATATGATTCTTTGTAAGAAAGCTGCTAGGTGAAGTCAAACATTCAGCTACCTTGCAAACAAGCAAGGTCAACTGTCCACTAGTACAATGTAATGTTGTCCCTGAAAAATGTTGGAAACTGCTACAAACGGCATGTGATGAGGAAGCTGGTGGGAACTACAAGTGGTCATTGCTTATCAGTAAGTTTGTTCTGTTACAAGTCTGAAGTTATAATTTGTGAAAAAGTTGCACAAGTCACAGTGCCCCCCACCCCATTGACTGTAATTTGGGCAATTAGCAACCAGTGCACATTTATTAAAGCTGCAGTGCCCCACTGTCACATGATACTATTTACAACTTTCATAGCCAGCTTCTGACAAGCAAAGTCAATGGTGAAGCCGGCAGGAAGTTGCAAGTCATGGTCACAGGACAACACACTTAACAATTGCAGGTGATTCGCTTCCCGCAGCCAGAACTAATATAAAGAGTGTGGTGTTTCACTTTACAACATGTCACTTTAGTGACAGAGTCGCTGGTCGCAATTGCAGATTTGATTTAGGACTACCTGTACATGTTCTGAGTACTACACATATTCCATGTGATCTGTGCTAGGTGATGGATTGTTTTCATGTTCAGTTTCATATGCCTGTTTTTCACTTTTTAAGCACCGATCAGTTTTATGCTAGAGAACTACTTTCTTCCATAGGCTCTACCAACTTGTATCAATCATAATCTAAAACATTTTTTTTCCAAATGTTCACTCTGTGAACGATAATCAGGACAAAAGTTTTCTGTTGCAGAACCTTTACCAATTGGGCAGACTCCAATTCTCTGTTAGCATCTGGTAAAAGAAACCAGCTTTTAACATTCTGATTGTTTTTACTTAATGCAATTTTTGGACTGATATATTAAATATTCATAATTCTGTTAAGCATTTTGAATTATTCTGTTAAGACATTAATTTGACATAAAATATGTACTTTTTGTCATGTTTTCTCTTTAGTTTATAGTAGTTAGGCCCTACAGACATTTTACTTACACATACATAATTTGCAAAAGTACATTCTATCACTTACTGTAATTAATACATTTTAATTATGTGTGCTTGTTGCAATTTTTTAAAATCTTATTAAAATTATGCTTACCTGAGCAACTATAGAAAGAATGCCAATCACAGCTATGAATGTTGCAATGCTTGCATACTCAAATTTTATCACCTGTCAATAAACCAAACAAAGTCTCTACTTAAAACTTTACAGCTACTGAAAATCTTTTTCAGAAAAAGGAATGATTATAGTAGTTACAGAAAGTAAATTTACAAAAGAAAAACAAACTTGGAAAAGGACACCAAATCTTAAGTGATTTTGTGATGTATATAACTTCTGGAAAAAAAACTTGTAGAAAAGAAGTATCAAAATGCACAAATATCAACTCCAGTCAAATAAAAAGCAACCAATTCCTCAATACCATGACCCTTTGCTAATACTGCCATATACAGGATGCACAAGTTAATTTCAATTCAAAATATTCTCCTGCACCATGTTGATAAACACACAAAGACAAACACATACACACATCCCTATTATTTTGAGAATGAGGAAACCTGTTTCAACTATTTTAGAAGCCATTGCTCAGAACTGGGTTACATCATGAGAACCGCTACTTACAATAAAAAATAATGTTTCCAGAATGCTACAAACCATAGTTCAGTCATAATCCTTGGGTAATATTGACAGTTGGGACCAGGACTGCTGTCACTAAGCAGTGTGGTCATAAAGAACGGCATCCCAGGATTGCATTGCTTAGCAACAACCTGGTACTGTTACTTGTCCTCGTAACCCCAGGATGTATAGGTTATTAAGTGAGAAGAGATGAGAGTTCCAGATAAGGAGTATTGGGGTGATGGCATGGAGAGTACAAGGTGCGGCTGGCAGAGGCTAGGGAGAGCAGGGGAGCCAGCAGGGATCTCAAGCAGGTTGGCGGAGGCTGTGGGAGGTGGGGGATGCTCCAGGCAGGGTCAGGGTTAGGGTTGCAGAGTGTCGGTGGACAGGATCCCTGGGATCTTGTATGTATCAGGCTTCTTCAGAGACACTTACTGGGATCTACTACTTTTGACTTTCCCTTTCGGCCTCCCCATTGACTTTACTTATTAGAAACCAGCAGGGAAGGTTGCAAATGGTGATATGACACAGCTCATTCTGACATCATAATTATGAGCAAGGTACCTAAGTGTCTGCATCACAATCACATGACCCCAGGGACAGTACAATAGTCAGAACTTTTGAGGACTGGTTGTTACACTAAGTTCAGTTTTTTCAGTGCCATTGTAACTTTGAATGGTTGCCAAGCAAATAGACACATCAAGGACTACAGTAGTTACTATAGAAATCTACTTGTTAGCCTCCAAAAAGGTTTAGAAACTTAAAAGCACAGGGTGGGTAGGTAGGGAGGTAAGTACTAAGTAGGAATAGTTTGCTTTACAGCAGGCTCCCCAAATCTGGATATCTTTCAGATGATTTGGGCTACAATTCCATGATATACTAGGGTCAGAGATCACAGAAATTATAGCTCAAAATGTCTGGAAGGCATGAAATTGGGAAGATGTTTTTAAATGACTGCTGCTCTCTCTGGAAAGCAGGCCCCCACGGTGAAATTAACATCTTGTCTCCAACTAAAAGTTATAGATTGCTATCACATTTATATTGCTTTTGTGCTATTTCTTAATTTTTTATGAACTTTTAAGAGAATTCTGAAAGAATGGCTAAGAGAAAGATTTTAATGAAATGTTGTCTATCTTCTCTGCCCTTCAATAAGATGTCAAATTTACATAGCGAATGATATAATAATCTCTCTTATTTCTTTATTACAATAACAAGTTTTTGGTTGCTTGCTTGCTTTTTCTTAGAAAAATCAGAAATGTGAGAGATCAGAGATGATACGTGATTTTCAGTCAAATGCTGAAAATACATATAAATTTGGAATCTACCTTTTCACTCTATGGACAGAAGACTGCCATGATTAGAGTAAGGAATATTATGTTACTTCAGGGAAAAATTTAAATTGAAAAAGTCTGCTGTTTGTAAAATAGGAATACAGGACTTATGGCCATTTGTTTAGCAATCATTTGAAGTCATGAAGGTGCTAAAAAGTGACTTATGGACCAGTCCTTGCACTTACAACCGTTACAACAATCCCACTGTCACATGATAGCGATCCAGGAGTTTGTCAACCAGCTCACATTGATGTTTGCAGCAGCATCCCAGAGTCACGTGATCACCATTTGTGTTCTTCCCAGCTGATTTCTAACAGCAAAATCAATGGACGAACCTGGATTCGCTTAACATCTGAGTGATTCAGTTAAAGACAGCAGCAAAAATTGGGTCACATAACAATCACATTGTTTAGTGACCAAAGGTCTGGTCTCAATTGTGATTTAAATTGAGGACTATCTACAATGCATTATGTTACATGTTAAGAGCTCCTTCAGATATGTTATAACTACATACAAAGCACCAGAACATGGGAGTTATTTCTCATTCATATCCCCTATGATTCCATTGAATTTCCAAAGTAGCTTTTTATATGCATTTGGGAGAAAAGAAAAATATGTGGGCTGATATTAAGGAAATTGGATTATGGGGACATTTTAAGGGATTAAAAATGATCATCAAGCGTTTGTAATCTGTTAACATTTCATGAATGGGAAACGTGCCCGTGGAAGACAGGCATTTTGTCAGTTGGCTCATGGGCATGCTTTCAATTTCATCTGTGCCCACTAGTCCAACAAAGCTGAAAATCCCACTTTAAAGCTTTGTTCAAGACAACTAGTCAGGCAGTGAAAAATGTTGGAAACTACTTACTTGTCTCAAATAAAGGAAAAAACTAGAATATTGACCAGCTTCAGGCAGATAAGAAAGAAAAACAGTGATGCAGGTCAGCAAGATTGTAGAATCTTTTCCAACTTTTCTCAAAGACTGTCAAAAGATAGAGGAAAAATAAGGTAAGTCAAAACAAGCCATCGGAAATAAATGAATTATTTCTATAATTTATTAATTATAGTATTCATGCATTTGTTCAATCTGTGTCCAACATTGATGAAAAGACCCTTGGTAACTAAAAATAAAAACTCCACAGAACAGTAAATAAAGCTCAGGAGACTAACAAACTCAGGAACTTATTACCTCAAGTATGTCTTATGAGGTAATACCAGAACTGTCAGTACATTCCAATAAAAAAAGCAATTACACCTTACTTGGGTTCAGTTTTTGACTATTTTGTCTCATCAAGACCCTTACAATCTCTTGATACTATGCCAACATATTGACAGAATCTACTGTATGGAACAGGGTAAAAATGAATAATAAGATAGCATCAGATGACACTACATCCCAAATTGATTGACTGGAATCCCTTAAAACCTAATATAAAAGTTAAAAAGGAATAAAAGAGTGAATGGGCATTGCACAAAAGTGCAACCAGTGAACCAATCTCTCTTCCCCTGTCCTGACTAGAATTGTTCATTAAGAAACAAGAACCATTATAACACAGCCTCCAGTCCCCAATCCCTCTAAGAAGTCCATAAGTCCACGGTATCAAAGTTAACTGAGATATCTACGGTAAGAGAACAGTAGAAATGCACCAGGTTTTAAAAGTCATTCACAATCAAAGTGTTCTGATCCCGTGTGTAGGTCTGAACTCAAATAACTCACTTTGTTTAGAATGTTCTGTAATTGTGCACTGGCCATTGTCTCTATTCCAAAAATGAGAATTTAGAGACAGAGCAATGCTTGCCAAGGACAGATAAATTCAGTGAGCCATCTCTTAAGGAGTAAGCTACTTCAAAGCTGTTGGCATCAATCCCTCCTGCAGTGAGATACTGATAGTGTCCCACGTCCAATTTATCATGTTTTTTCCCCAATCTTACAAAGAAGCCAGGACTGGCAAAGATCCAGTCTAGTACGGCGTAAAGAAGATGACCTTGACAGACATAAGACCAAATCCATTACCAAAGCAACTAGGAGAAAAACAAGGTACAAATCCAAAACGAACAGAAATCACTCATAACTGGCTCAGAAAGACAACTTCTTAACTCCTGTGGGTATAAAAATGGAAGAGGCAGAGCTTTCTCAGAGATTTGTTATTTATAGTCATCTCTCAATTAAAGTAATCTTAGCCTTTTTGGGTGGTTGTTTCTTGGTTTGGTCTACCTGATGTGGCTGGCCAATCCACAGGTGAGCGTAAGAGCCAAGAGAACATTTTATCACTTCATTTGTTCCTGATAACACGTGAATGTTCCAGTCATTACAACAAATTCTGCACAGTGTCAAGATTTTGGAGAATCTGAAAGGCTTTGTTTGTCAAATGCCACGTAAACAAGTTGCAGTAGCCAGGAAGGAGCACTGAGTTCTTCCCAAAGGGAGTTTGCCACCTTAAACAAGGTTACTGGCTGAAAGCTCACCAAGATAATAGAAAAAATAGCTGTTTCACTTCTTTTTTAACCTCTACATTGGTTTGAAAATAAGTCTGTATCCATGCTCAGCATCACTTTTTGTCTTCAGCTGGCATCTAAGGTGTTGCTTCTCCAACATCATCTCCCAGAAGTCATCAGTAAACCAGAGACCCATCTAGAATTGACCAACACAGAGGCTGTCTGGAATTAATCGCATTGTCTGCCTTCATAGTCTTCCATTGCCAATGCTACTCAACAAAACTGTTCTCAAGACTATGAGAAATTACCCATGTTCCTGTCAGAATCCATCTGGAACTATGAGGTGCCTAAAGGGTAACCATGTTAATCAACCAATGGTGGGAGTGAATAGCCATGAATCTAACCTGAAGGGGAAATGGCAAAAAGCTGATAGAAAAACACTCCAAATCCAGATTACTAATCTTTTTTTTTGTTAGATTAACAGAGTTGGAAGGGACCTTGTAGGTCATCTAGTCCAACCCCCTGCTCAAGCAGGAGACTCTACACCAT
>JANHFT010001875.1:110069-121479 GCA_032467955.1 Pseudoxenodon macrops | reverse complement strand
ACAAGTGAAGAAAACTGTAATAAGGAGGAAATATTTTCTTCCCCAGACATCAGACAAAGCACCTATCAGTGGAGCACTCATGAAGGATAAAAAACCCTAAGAACAAAATGGTAATGATTTTAATATTGTGTGACGGACTTGTAACGTAGCGACTATAAAATGTTTTTATATTTTGGGAAGCACTTATTGATAAAGCATAATTTTGAAATAACAATAGTTATATAAATAAACCATTTAAAAAAACACACATATACAGAGAGAGAGAGAGAGAGAGAGAGAGAGAGAGAGAGAGGCCAGCAAAGCTGCGTAAATCTCAAACATGAGTATCATACTTTTGAAATCCAATAAAACATAAGCTACAAGGGAAAATTGTTTCCATGGCAATGGCAAAAGTTGCTAAACAAATGGGTGAATTGTTCATTGTAATATACTTGAGTGTCCATCTCAATAAAATGAAGAATGAAATTTCCATCAGATAGAGATTATATTATAATATACGAAAGGTCACAATGCCTACAGATTGCTAGAAGCACAGTCATTTAAAAAGGTAGATTAAAGCAAAATAAGAAGCTAAAACCAAACCTCTCACTAGCCTAGAATTATGTTTCTATAGTGACTGCCATTGCCCACAGTTGGGACATAAGCGCAATGTCACCTTTATTCTACCAGAAAACTACATATATTGTCATAAAGTACAGTTGATAGTTTTTGAGAGTAGTAAATGTTCTAGTTTTAAATATTAACATGGATTTACTTTGATTATTTCATGGAATGCAGATATTTTTCTTTGACAAAAGTATATTTTTTATTATATGAAAACCTCAACCTTTTTAGGAATTTTTGAAAAGCATTCAAATTATTGAGCGGTACCAAATTTGCAGTGAGGACTTCATTTAAACCTTTTTTATTTGCTGTATATATTTGCAACAAATGCAACTTAAGGAATGTTTAGTGAAAGGACTGCAGCAGCAAATACTGTAGCTAATAAGAACAAAGGCAAATCATGTTAAAAAGGAAGGCTTTATAAAGAAACCAGTAATTAAACTCTATTATTATTTCATGTCTCTCAAAAATCCAAAAACACTACCTATATCTTTTTGTTGAACAGTGTTGAGTAGACATCACTTACAGTGATTTACTTATCTTTACTTGTTCCTCTACTTGCTTTTTCCCAAAAGTTTTTTAACACCACCACCAGGTTAATTTCTTTGAATTTTTAAAGTAGGATGGACACTTATACCATACAGTGCAAGTTCAGAGATACATTATGAATAAATCTTATCAACCTCTTTGATTACGGGGATGTTGTAAATTACTTCAAGCAAAGCATTTGACGAACAGACTACTTTGAATAGATATGTGCTGAAAGAATGTCACACAGGTCAAGGCCTATTCTCTCTCATTCTGTGCATGCCACAGAATCAGGCATTTAAATTATAAGACAGATTACAACTGAATGTGAAAAGGAGAAGGAGGAGGAAAAGGACAGGGCAGTAAGAGCATTTGGACAATGGAACTCACTATCCAACATGGTGATAGGTTATTCTTCACAGTATGTATTCAACAACAGACATTGAACATTGAATTTAATAATTTAAATGCCCTGTTCCAATATTATGATTCTAAGATCACATTTGCCTGGTTTTTCTGTAGCTGAATATAATATTCAGTTCATCATTCGTATACACACATATTGACAGATGACATTAAGCACAACAAACAAGGGAGTAAATTTAGTCAAAAGCTACTTTCACAAACATTTTACTAGAACTCAATAAAAAAGTTAATTTGAGAAAGATAAATTTTCCCCTAAAATATATTTTATGACATTATTGCTTAAAAAGAAGAATTGTGGGACTTGTAGAAGAAGAATGGTAAACTGAAGACAGTTGTGAAAAGCACAGCCAACAACTGTGTTTTTCTATTTTTCTTTTAGTTTATATTACTGACCATTATTGTATTATAATCTTTAGTAAAATTACTTTTTAAAAATAACAAACTGGATGGGTTTGGCCCCAAGCATAAAGGTAGTTCATTCTGCTTACAGAGTTCCTTAATTCAGGAACAGCTAAATTGAGGAAGGTCACAACACCTGGATAAAAGGGCCTCCAAGGAATAACTTAATTGATGAGCTGCTTCATGTGAGCACAGAAAATCTTCCTTAGTTGTAAAAGTACTTCAACAAAAAGCAGGCCTAGCTATTCTCCACCTGAACAATTTAATGAAAGTGCCACAGAAACAGAATGGTCTGCTTGATCTTTCAAAGTAAGCCCTTCTTACATATCCTTTTAATCTGCAAATTAGCTGTAATATTGCAGCCCATGACACCTTAAGTCGTGAATGTTTGATCATCTACAAGTCACTTTGAAGTAAAGGAAGACTAAGATAGAAAAATTAGACTGGTAGATAAAACAGTAAAATGTTGGCCAGTATCTAGAGAATTATAAAACTCATGCCATATTCTACAGAAGATTTTGAATTTATTTCACCTATATTTCATCAGTTTCTCATACTGATCTGATTTTTAATACTGTAGCACAATATTCAAAATGTACTTGATTTAAAAAGAAATTTCCACTGGCCTAGCTCATTTCTACTCTCTCCCTCCCTGCCTTAAGCGTTCACTAGATAACTGTATATATTTCCTTTCTTTGCTTTAATATTTATCACTTTTGAGAATTTCAAACAAATGCTAAGCCTTATACATATCAATTTGGACCACTGGTACATCTATTTTGCAATACAATTTTGTTTATCAAAATTGACAGTCTACAAAGTAGGCAGTAAACTGAAAATCACTACTGATGCCAGTAGGATTTAAATAGTATGCAAATAATTGCATTAATCTTTGGACAGTCTCACTTACAAAGTAGATGGTCTCCAATATACAAATCACATTAATCAGAGAATTGTCAAGAAGAAGACTTTTACACATGATTTCCTTAAAAAAGATACATCTATTAAGTTTTCCTTTTTTGCACTTTTAATGTAAAAATTCATTTTCCTGTGAAGCCATCATGGATTTTCAAAATAATGACATTTTCTGTAACTATTTAAAAATATTCCCTGATAAAACACAACAATATAAAAGTTAATACAAGTAGTCCTCAATTTACGACCACAATTGAGCCCAAAATTTCTGTGCTAAGTGAAACATTTGTTGAGTTTCACCCCATTTTACAACTTTTCTTGCCAGTTGTTAAATGAACCACTGCAGTTGGTTAATTAGTAACACGGTTTTTTAAGTGAATCTGGCTTCCCCATTGACTTTGCTTTCCAGAAAGTCGCAAAAAAGGATCACATGATTCCCCCTCCCCCCGATATTGCAACCATCATAAATATGAGTCAGTTGTCTAGTGTCCAAATTTTGATCACATGACCACGGTGATGCTGCGATGATCGTAAGTGTGAAAAACAGTCATAAGTCATTTTTTTCAGTGATGTTGTAACTTTGAATGATCACTAAGTGAACTTGTAAGTCGAGGATTACCTGTATACTTTTCCTTTTTCCGAGATGAAATCTTTAGATTTGAATTTCCATTCCAATTTCCATAGAGCATCATTTCCATTTACATAACTGTGAATCCATTAGAAGAGCAGGGAACAAAGGCTGTTCTTGATTCACTTTTATTCTTCTGCCTATAGAACTACTCTCCAAATCATTTGGTATGCCTCCAGTGGACCACACATATCCAAATTAGTCAGTGAAACGAATCCTAGCCCCCCAGTTTTCCCAAGGTGTTTATTTTTTCACAAACTACAGAACCCTTCTTTTAACCTCAAACTATCTCAAGTCAAGCAGTCTGAAACAAAAAGGTATCTACAAAAAGATCTGTACAGGTAAGTCCTCACTTACCAAATGCCTCGTTTAGCAAATGTTCAAAGTTACAATGTAATAAAAAGGCATTTGTTATCAATTTTTGCATTTATGACTTTTGCGGCATCTTGCAATCGTGAGATTGTCATTTGGGCACTTTGTAACCAGCAAACCTCTTGCAGCATCCAGCGGACACATAATCATCATCTGCATGCTCCCCAACCATCTTGCAACAAGTAGACTTAACAGAGAACGCAAAAGTAAAACTGCAAGTTGTGGTCATATGTTTTACTTAACAACCATGGTGACTCACTTAATGAACAAATGGAAAGTCACATTGTAAGTCCATCACGGTTACATGATATTTCTTTTAGCAATCCCAGTGTTAGAGACAAAATAACCAGTCCCAATTGTGGTCACTAAGTGAGGACTGCCTGCATATTTGCTCTCAGGGTGAAAATGTTTTAGCTTTTCTCAGAATAAAACCAGATCATTTTGAACAACTTCCAATCCAAATGTTTCTGGCCTAGCCAATACTGCAATATGATCGGGTTCCAACTCTAATGCTACTAAGATTGGATAGAGGTACCGTGTTTCCCCGAAAATATGACATGTCCTGAAAATAAGGCCAGCCCCGATTTTTGTGGTGGCCATATACGCCCTCCCCCGAAAATAAGCCCTAGTGAAGGGGTGGTCGTGGCCAGCACAGGAGTCCTTCCCTTCCCTGGTCACCTCAAGGCTGCTGGGCCCCTTAACCACAGCCCGCTGATCAGCTGATTGAGTGAGGCCGGGAATTCTGTCTCTCCGGGAGCCTGGAGATACTTTCCAGCGCACTCTTGCTAGCCCCAGCTTTGCCCACAGCGCTAGGCAACCTTGCAGCCAAAGGTCCCTCTGTTTCTCAGCTCACCTTGTGGCTATGGAGCAAGCGGCGATCATGGCTTGCACTCCGCGGGTGTTGCTTAGACTCCTGCTACAATAAGGCAGAAAGCCATGAGGCCCGTCGGAATCGCCACCTCCCCCTCTACCGGGCTGCTGCTTGAGAAAAGGACAGGTGATTGTGGATTTAGAAGCAAAATGCAGCCTGTCCCTTTCAAGTGATCAAATGTCTGTGTGTATGTGAGAGAGAGAGAGAAAGAGAAATTTTATGGAGGGGAGTAACAAGAATTGCAGGCAACGCTGTTTGAAAGAGTTTCCTCTCCGTGATCTTTTGGCTGCACGCAAGATTTCTTGCCCTCTTCCAAACGCCAAAAGATCGCGTTTGGGAGAGTCAAGGAAACACGTGGCTGGGCGCGACCATCTAACCAAGTGAGCCCCCTCTTCCAAACATGATCTATTGGCGTTTGGAAGAGGGCATTTGGAAGAGGGCTGCACACAAGATTTCTTGCATGCAGCCAAAAGATCACGTTTGGAAAAAGACGCTCACTTCGTCAGATGGGCGCACCCAGCCACGCACTTCCTTGACTCTCCCAAATGCGATCTTTTGGCATTTTATGTCTTATTTTTGGGAAAACACGGTAATGAGGAAAAGAATAAGAAAAAGTCAGCAGTTATCCAAGCATATGATCCCAATCATTGATTCTTCTAGATCAGACATAAAGCTACCTTTGTTTACAAACTTAAAAGTAGCCCATTTTGAACTGCATGACACAATCAAACACTAACATGGGGAATGTTTTATGATACTTTCTATTATGTCCTAAACTATTTTATAATAATTTTATGACATAAAATGTTTTATAGAATTTGCCAAATTTCAATGCCCTAGGTCCGTGATGGCGAAGCTATGGCACAAGTGCCAAAGAGGGCACACGGAGCCATACATGAGGCACGCAAGGCATTCCCCTATGTCAGCTCCAGCATGCATGTGTGCACTGGGCAGCTGATTTTCGGCCTTCCAGATGGTGGGGGAAGGCCATTTTCGGCCTTCCAGAGGGTGGGGGGGCAAAAAATGGCCTGACGGGCTAATCGGAGGTTCGGCCCATTGGGCCATTTTTCGCCCAGGAGGCTTTCCTGAGGCTTGGGGTAGGGGAAAAACGGGCCTTCCGGATCCACTGGAAGTTGGGAAACAGGCTGTTTCCTGCCTCCAGAGTTCCTTCGGATGGGCGGGGGAGGCCGCTTTAGCCCAACCCAGCTCCTAGAAAGCCTCTGGAACGTGGGCCTATTGGGCCCACTGGATGCGCGTGTATGAGCACAGGAGGGGCATATGCATACACAGGGGGGTGGGGGGGAATTGAAATATGGGTGTGGGCACCCATGCGTGATAGCTCATGCGCACATGCTTTTGTCACCCAAGGAAAAAAAGATTCACCAACACTGACCTAGGTCAGTCATGGGTCATGGATTTTGGACCCTGTAAGTTAGTCCATTTGAAGTACCTTGGCTTGAAAGCTGTTGTCCTATGATGCATCATTTCGCCCTGCTAAAGGTTACTGGAATAAGCGCTTTGTCAGCATATAGATTATTGCCCTGTGGAATGTTAGGAGTCATGTTGCAAGTGTTAAAATATGTTCCAGATCAGCAGTCCCCAATTTTGTTGGTACCAGGGTCTCATGGGGAAAAAAAATTTCACAGACCGGGAAGGGGTGGTTTGGTGCACTACCTAGAGCCTATAATGCGCAGATAAAGCTTCACTCACTTGCACAGTCCGAGTCCTAACAGGCTGTGGACCAGTACTGAGGCCCGTGGGTTGGAGACCCCTGTTCTAGATTGTACTTTTTTGCAGGCAAAAAATGAAGGCAAATGCAAGAGGCACATGTAGTTGCTAGTGTTGTGCAAATATTGTACTGTTGATTACAATGTCTTTGAGTTAATATTAGCGCATGCCTTTGTCCATTCTGCGTGTGCTCTTTCATCACTAACACTAAGTTTTCAAGCTACAATTTACAAATGCAAAAACTGGTTTAAACATCGTCCTTATTTCACACAAGCCATTTGCTGAGGCCAGATTATTTATCAAACCGATATGCTGGTAGTTTCATTTTGATGTTTTATTGCCTTATTTTTAATTTAGTAAATATCAGTGCAGCTTAATCCATTGAAAATTAAGGCCTGCTGAGTTCAACTAGTCTTACATATACTTAAGAATATACCACTACTTTAATTACATGGCTACCCTTTTTTTTTTAATTAAGTGTTTATGCCAGTACTTGCCTTGATGCTGTTTTTATAACTATAATGTAATATTTCCAATTCAGAATTACTATTCTGTTTATCAGCAAGAGTGATAATAATACCTAAAAGATTCTTACCTTAACTCCTTGAATGAGGCCATTCATTAGAAATGTATGCTGAGGAAATGTTTTATGTAAGACCTATAAGAGAAATGTTTTATTTCAAAACTAGCTTCTCAATGTAACTAAATGCATATTTAATAACTACAAAAGTAAAGGCTCCTTCATGAGAACATTCATGAAGGGAACTGCAATCTAACATGAACACAAAGATATAGGAGTGGAATACAGCAATTTTTCTTGAGTAGCATTTCTTCTTAAAGTCCTCATCATTATTATTCTAGTCCTCCAGAATATGGAGAAGCAATAATATGAATTGAAGATTAAAGAAATTGGCCAACTAAATCCTTTCCTCCTGAGCTAAACTTCAACTAACACAAATCTAGGACCAAACTACAGTACAGATTAAGTCATCACTACCTCCGTTAAAGAAATAATTATGGCCATATGCCCCATCATAATTAAATATCCCAAACCAAAAGAAGCATATTTTCACTAGTTGCTAAGATATTAACATTTAAACAAGTGTAATATAAAGGTTATACATTATCTGCAGAATAAAACAAAAAGTACACTTAATTATATGCAGATATTTCTAGTTGCATGAAATGTGATTGTGGTAATTTGAAACACTAAAGAACTGATTTGTTGTCAGAATAAAATAAGATTATTAATACATTGTACAAGTGTATCACAAGCTATTGAATATCAATATGAGATGTATCTGCATCTCTCTCACAATCATCTTATAACAGATGTAGAGCTATTTTGATCGTGAGAAAGGAAGAAAAAATGCAGAATTTGCTTTGTGTATTATGCATATTGAAAACACTAGTTCCAAGCAGCACAGGAAAAGAAATTAAAATGTGCAATACATAGAATACCTTCTCAGTTTGAGAATAATTATTACATGCAAACTGACAAGCCATTCCCAAAACTCAGCTGACCTTCAAAGCAAGGTTTCCCTACCAGTTCGCAAATGTGAGTGTGAATGCGCTTCGCTCACACACACACCATCCACGCATGTCCACGGCCTTCTGCACATGCGCCCAAGCTCAAAAACATGCCTAAAAAGGATGTCATAGAGCTGGGGCAGGCCCATCCGCGATTTTCGCTACCCATTCGGCAAACCAGTCCGAATCGGTAGAATACCACCTCTTCTTCAAAAGAAGCCTATAGGGAATTGATACCCATGACTGGATGGATTTTGACAAGAACGGTGTTACCTAACTTTCATAAATTATAATTAAAGCCCTACTACTATACTTTAAGTATTACAGTATCTCAGCAAATAAGTACACAATTTGATGGTAACTACAAATAGAGGTTTTATAGCAATGAGGGGGGAAATGCATTGCCCAAAGGAAGTAAACAATTATGAGAGTGTTCTTTGTTCTAAGCAATGAGACACTAGCAGCATTCACATACAGAGTTAAAATAGCAGCTAGGAGTATATGAGAACTGCCTTGGAAGTTCTCATATCTATCATGTAGATATCATGTCCCATATCTAATGGCAATTTTATCTAATGGTGCAAAGCTCAAATTTTAATTAAGAAAATTCTTGCTTTCCAATATAAAATTTAACATGTTTTATTTCTCCAAAATTCTGCCAGCTTATCACAGAATATTTGGGATATACTTGTTATATTGGTAACTGTCTTGGATTTTGTTTCAAGAAATTTGTGTTCTCTCTATGTTGGGTGGCAAGGCAAGCACAACTGATGTCCAGTTTGGAATAACCTAATTCCTGGATGTGTTCTAAATTCCTGATAAGTTTCTGGAAGAAACTTACAAGAGAGATGGGAAACCTATGAAGATTTCCCACCTCTCTTGTAATCCACAATGTGGCTCATAGCCTTTGAAACCCTATTTGTTGAAAGTCCCTGTTAGCCGCAAAACAGTTTTGGGAAAAAGCTTTTTGGCCGACCAGTAGAGAACAGAATGGTTCTTTCCACAAGAAAAATGTCAATAAGACTGCAGCTAATGGGATCTGAAAACTTACTGTGAGCATGGGTGTTGTGAGAAGCCCCCAAGCAAAAAATTCAAGGAAGATCACAACAACAGCATGGTACACACTTGGTCGTCCAATACCTTGCTGTTAATAAAAAGAAAAAAACCCAGTATTAATAGTATATAGACATTAGGGATTTGTTTTTAGAATAATAATTTGTATATTAGAAGAGAAAGAAAGCTTTGTTAATTTTTTACAATAAGTTTCGTGGGGAATTATGCATGTCATAGTAGATGCCTTTGTGCAATCCTTCCAAGATAGCCATTTAAGAATGAAGGGATGACAAAAGTGCCCCAATTTCATTTTATAAAGATAGAATCCTTTGCTTGCAACTGCCTGTAAAATCCCTGTCCCCATTTAATGAGAATTCAAAATCACAACATGGATTTGAATAGATTTTATATAAGAACTATAATGTCTTCCTTCACACTTTAGAACCACATGTATCACCAACATTTTATCAGGATGCTCTATTTACATTTGCATTCCACTTTAAACATGTCAGTGAACTAAACAATAAAACTTACAAAATAAAAAACATTGATATAAAACAGCAACTATAGAATCATGTAACAAATATCTATAAGAATTAAAAACTATCCACTATGCGCTTGAAGGATTCTCTAGAGCAGCGGTTTTCAACCTGTGGGCCGTGACCCCTTTGGGGGTCGAACGACCCTTTTACAGGGGTCGTCTAAGACCATCAGAAAACACATATTTCGAATGGTCTTAGGAACCGAGACACCGCTCCTCTATCCGTCTCCAGGTGAATAGGCTTAAAGGTTTCTTCCCTTGGCCTCGTTTGGCGCGAGCGGAGATGGCTCAGACGAAGCAGACAGCTCGGAAGTCAACCAGCGGCAAAGCACCCTGCAAGCAGTTGGCCACCAAGGCTGCCCGCAAGAGCGCACCTGCTACGTGCAGCGTGAAGAAGCCTCACCACTACCGCCCGGGCACCGTCGCCCTACGAGAGATCCGCCGCTACCAGAAGTCCACAGAACTGCTGATCCACAAGCTGCCCTTCCAACGGCTGGTGCGTGAAATAGCCCAAGACTTCCAAGACCAACCTGCGCTTCCAGAGCTCAGCCGTGATGGCGCTGCAGGAGGCGAGTGAAGCGTACCTAGTGGGGCTGTTCAAGGACACGAACCTATGCGCCATTCATGCCAAGAGGGTGACTATCATGCCGAAGGCCATTCAGCTGGTGCGGCGCATCCGTGGGGAAAGAGCTTAAGTCCAGTGCCTCTCCAGTTTCTTCGGCCTTTTTCAGAAAATTAACACCATACCCAAAGGCTCTTTTAAGAGCTGCCACCTTCGTCTCAAAAGGAGCTTGAGCCCATTTGTCAAACCACTCCCAAGGCGGTTAAGTAGGATTAGGTAAATGCCGTTGCCCCCACACAGTGTGCCTAAATTGTAGCACGAAGAAAGGGGTGAATTTTGAAGTATTTCTGTACGCTCAAGTTTATTTGAAGCCCTGATCTGGACACAAGTTTCCATTATGTGAACCGCCATTTTGGGATCAGAAAAATTCTGTATTTCTACGTGGAGATTTATGACTGTAGAGGACTGTTTTTTGAGGTTTTGGGAGGGTTATTTCACCTCAATTGTCCAGGAGCCCGCCAACTCTTGCACTTGCCCAAGGCAAGTCCCGAACTTTCTGATCCTTCTCAGATGACTGAAAAAGGAGAACCTACATTTCTAACTTCCCACCCAACCATTGAAAACAAACCTCAATTCAATTTAACTCTAGATGGCAATTTGCATGTAGTGGGCAGTACCTCGTGAATTTTGGATAAAGAGCAACATAGTCACATTCCTAGCAATCTGCATCTTAAATCCATCCACATGTTTCTGAACCCTTTGGGAACTGTCCTGTTTGTTAAATCTTAAACATCTGAAAACCTGTTTCCATCAATATTTTAATTTGAAATTTTAAGATGCTGCAAACCTCTATGTCCCAAATGTGCTTTTTCAAGACAGCTTTTGTTATCTTTTTTGGAGGGGGGTTGTTTTGTTTTTCCTTGTGGTTTTGTTCATCCAAGAAGTTTCATCAGTTCTTGCAGGAATATACTATAAAATGTATTCCCTAGGTAACTTCAAGGAGATTCAACTACAAGACTTTAAAACCTGGCTGTGTTTGTTTTTCTTTCCTCGTTCTTCAAAAAAACAACCTCACATTACCTATTTACAAATTCCTAGATATTGATATAAACCACCCACAATTTTGCTGTAGGTAGTCCTTGGCTTACAATCACCATTGGGATCACAATTCTTGTTACTAAGCAAGGCAGTTAAGTGAGTCTTGGCCAATTTTACAATCTGTTTTGCCATGGCTGTTAAGGGAATCACTGCAGT
>JANHFT010001875.1:53536-71825 GCA_032467955.1 Pseudoxenodon macrops | reverse complement strand
GGAATGGATTTCCAGAGGAAAAATTGCAGACTACAGGAACCAGGAGCACTACTCAGGTGACCCTGAGGACACAGATAGACCTCCAAGTGCTTCAACGATCCTCTAAAAGGATGCAAATGACCAGCTGTCTGCAAGGAATATAAATCCTTTCATTCCTTACTATCCTGTCAGAGCTGAAGAAGCTTCTTAGATGAGAAGCAAAATGTTTTCAAAAGAAAAAGCAAGAAACTCCAGTTGCCTCCTGAAAAAGCACCTTTGGGATTTGCAGTAAACAGTTCCTACGAAAAAGCATGATCTAAAGAAGAACATAGTTGTTATCTTAATTAGACATCATTAGGGCAACTTGAGACTAAAAGCATAGCTACATTTTTATGGAAATCCGATTTCAAGGAAAAGCAATCTCTAAGCAGAGCATATCATGTTTTGCCCATTCATGTGATTATCTCCTAATTTGCAGCTAGATCCAATTTTTAATAAATTTATATTAACTAAGTCAATTAGTTCCAGCTAAAAATTAACATAAATAAAATCTTAACATGTGAAAAAATTAGAAAATAGAAACGTTCACTTGATCTATTCAACTTTCTAAATCTGGTGACAATTTGTGAGGGAGTCAGAAGAACCACAGAAGGTAAGAATTTTTGCTCGGGAGATAGGAAAACCAGGGCTGGGTTCTAACTTACCTCGCCGCCAGTTCACTGCCTCCAGCGCTGTGTGGCCATGCCGCATGGGCGTACTACACATGCACATTACAAAACAATTCCCCAAAAACCCCAAAAAGGCCAAAAACAAGATGGTGATGCATGCGCAATTCCAGAAACTTGGCTTCTGCGCATGCATAGAAGGAAAAAAACGATTTTTTTAAGCCCCCCCCAAAAAAGATGGCGGCGTCCATGGACCAGAACCAGTTCTATGACGTCACCAGCAGTTTACTACCTACTCTATAGAACCAGTCCAAACCGGTAGGAACCCACCTCTGAAGGAAACCTTATAAGAATGCTTTGCACCACGAGTAGAGCATAAATACAAAAGCAATGAATGCATAAGTACAGCGAAGTCTGAACAGAAGTCCTAAACAAAGCAAAAGAATAATTTTAACTGCAGGCTACAATATTGACAGGAAATATCTCTCGGGAGGGCAACCAAACAGGAAATATTAACAATTTGATAGGGGAAAGTAAATACAGAATAAAAGATCGTGTTTTTTCACCTGTTAGAAGCCCATGTTTGTCAGATGTAACAATAAACATTCCCCGGCTGGGGAATCTGTAGTTTCCTGCTACTTCTAACAAAAGGAAAGCGAGTGACATGAGTTGTACCCTTTTTGGACATGTTTGCAATCTCACAATGCACTGCGAAAGGCCAGGGCTTGTATTGTGATGGCATGTTGCTCTTTTGTCACGTTGATCCACTTGACTCTCCCACAGAAATCCATATTACACCTGCTAGCACTCAGCACCTTTCCTGAGATTTAGATCTATACTGATGCTTAAGAGAGAAGACTGTTGAGTTTTGGCTTTATCAAAAGATGGAGGGGGGGAAATCTAACTATGAGAAACAGCTTGGAGAGAGGGGAAAAGGAGGGGATTCTAATCACTTTTTGAATAGAATAGAATAGAATAACTTTATTGTCACTTTGAATGTACACTAATCGGCATACATTAAAATGAAATTTCATTGCATGCAGCCCTCAAAAGGTCACCATCTCCAATATACAATCCATAACCATGAATGAATAAATGAATGAATATAAAATTATGCATATACCTACATATATTATATGACACAAAATATTGTGCTTTACCAAACCATGCTATGTACAAAAATATATAAGAGATGTCATTTATACAGAAAAACACAGAAGAAAAAGATGCACATCATCCATTCCCCTTCATTTCAATAATCTTTCACAATAGCATTAGAGAGAGAATTCACAAATAGAAGGTCAAGAAAACACTATAGCTGTATACCTCATTCAAAGTGAGTCCCCTTAGACTGACTTTTCCAAAAGCACATGTAGGATTACTCTTCGTATCAATAGAACCATTTATAAGCCATGCTGGACCAGCATTTATATCTGCTAACTCCAAATGACAGCTTGTAGCTCTCATGGTAGGATGGAATATACCAGGGGTAAAATCCAACAGGTTCTGGAGAACCAGTAGTGGGAAGTAGTTCGGAGAACCGGCAAATACCACCTCTGGCTGGCCCCTGAGTGGGGAGGGAATGGGGATTTTGCAGTATCCTTCCCCTGACATGCCCACTAAGCCACACCACACCCACTAAGCCACGGCCACAGAACCGGTAGTAAAAAAAAAATGGATTTCACCACTGGAATATATAGTCCATCCCCTTGAAAGTGATCTCAGTGTAACAGACCTACAATTATTTGTTTCTAGATCTCATGCCATGGTACAATATTCAATCAGGTTTTTGAGGGGGGAAATTGTTCAGTCGGGTATTTTTCCTTGTGCTCTTCTCCCCTAGTGATAGACGAATAGGACACTCTGGTTCTGATTTGAGTAGCCTTGCCAGTGGCTTCATAGTGTTTCTTGCAAAATATTCACCCATTTTTCATTCAGTTTGAGAATTCTTAGTATTAAGTATTATCTGATTTAGTATTATTATTATAGAGTTTATTTCAAAGGCATATGCCGCTGGCACTCATTTTTCAACCTCCCTAGTGCAGGAAAAGTCTGCAGAGCTGAACAATGCATGGAAGAAGCAGTCATGGAAGACAAAAAGCAGAGAGCGATTTCCTTTAGAATGCTCTTAAATGACAATCTGGAGCAATTCAGCAAATGGAATAAATCTTGCAAGTCCTGTCCAGAATAATGGAAAACAAACCTTTCTGAGTGTTCTGCTCTTCTAAAGAAGAAAATGGCATACTTATAGTTTGGAAATGAGTAATATTATAGCCCACTTGTCCACCCCTGATGAAAATCCAGTGGGACTACTGAGATGTGTCTTTCAGACAGAATGATTGCAACCTGCCGATACCAAGTGTCCTTCTTTCAGCCAGTATTATTTGCAATGTTGAAGTTAATTTCATTTGTTTCACGTAGGTCTAGATTTGCAGATGCACAAGTTGGTCACAACTTTTTCAATGTGATCCCATTCCAGACAGAATGGGAAAACTTGCCACAGCCAACTCGCCATGGGACAAGTCACCATGGCCAATTTGCCATGGGACAATTTGCTGTGGGACAATTCAACAATTCAATTAAATTGTTTAAAATCATTTTAAAAATCATTTTAACTTTTGTCATTCAGATTTTATTTTTTTCCTTCTTTGGCATTCTTTCTTTAATGATTCAACTGGCCGTGGCAAGTTGTCTCATGGCACATTGTCTGTGGCGAGTTGTCTGGCCAGTAGGCCGTAACAAGTTGGCCGTGGCGAGTTGTCTCATGGCACATTGTCTGTGGCGAGTTGTCTGGCCATTAGGCCGTAACTAGTTGGCCATGGCGAGTTGTTGTAGACCCCATTCCAGATGTGTGGACATCTACCTCCCAAATTCACAGCAGCATGACTTTCTGAGCATTCCAAGAGTTTATATTCACACATCTGAGGAATGTCCAGCTCAGGATAGGCTGGCACATAGATTCAGCATATTACAAAATTAGGGAAATCTCCTCCCACAATTGCCTACAAGAAAAAAACTGGATGGGAACCCACCAAGAAATACCAGAACAATAAGCTAGACTGGAAGGTTGACAAGCATCTCAGAAAAAGACCAGAAATCTATATAGGTTTATCTGTGAAGTGACCAAGAGAAACTTGATTTGAAGAAAACATCTTTATGGCAAGCAAGAATAGTTTCAGACAAATAGCTTCAGAAGTTTCCTTTTTAAAATCCAGATAGTAGGAATTGTGTGAGTTAAGTGAGTCCAACCATTATTTTTAGCATTTAAAGCACATTCTCTTTGACATTCTTTACTTTGAGAAACATTTCTTTCCCAATTGGAAACACAGCATTTAATTCAAATGGATTTGAACTTTTTAGGTCAGGCCATGCTTTTGCTGCCATTGGAGAAATCATCTATATGTTTGGCGGTCGTTCCAATGAAGATGAATATTATACTGATGTGTTTGCACTGGACACAGGTGCTTTTCATTATATATGATCATTTTGTTCAAATTATGAACTGCTATTGTAAGCTAGCAAAGTAATGATTCAATGAAGAGCTGAAAATAAATGTGACAATCCCTGACCATTTAGGGATAACTCTCCAGTAGTTTCAGGGCCCAAAAAATTCTGCTACAAAAGAGTTCAGATAGTTACCTACTATATTTGCCAAAAACAAAGCTAAAGGATTCCCATTCCAAATAATTATCTGTAAATGGGGCAAATCAATCTTTCATTTACTGAAAATATGGTATTATTAAAGAATGCATACATTTCCTTCTTGGAAGAAAGATCTGTCCCGTTGTTATAAAAGGAAGGGAAAAACAGCTCAGTGTCCAGTAATTTATTCTCCTGTCTCTACAAAATGTACATGGAGTAAATTGAGCTAAATAGATCTATCCCCTAGCACAGAATTACCCTACACATGTGAATGTGGGAGAGAGAGCCACTGAACTCATCGAAATTTACTACAGATGGGATGCCTTTTACACTCACTTTAATGTGGGATGCCTTATAAATAAATAATTTGGCAACCAGACAATTCATTTAGCTGACAAAGACCTGATTTCTTAGCAACCAATCTTCCCTAGGGGGTGAGGGTGGATCATCCTTCTTTTTCAGATAAATATGGTACTCAGGAAAATATATTATTCTGAATTCTTTGGCAAATGGAGTACGGCAATATCAAAGGAGGATACACAAGGGAATGTAAAAAAAAGAATATATCCATGTAATGTAAGTTTCACTGATTTTGGTGGAATTTAAATTCAACTAACAATGCAATCACAGCATAGTGCAGAGTAGGCACTTTTGGACGGCTGGGACATATCTAGGATTTTAAGAGCATGTGCCAGGTATGTTTACAAAATGACCATCAGGTTAGGCATGGTCAGTCAAATGAAGTTCTCTGCAATTTGATAGGACCTTTGTAGGATCCAAAGGTATTCCTTCAGCCAGCATAATGCTAGAGGCAGATTATTTTCTTTACAGCATTCTAATTCCCAATCTAACATTGTTATTAAAGGAATATTTTGTTAGTCACATAGGTTAGGAGACAGTAGACACCAGAAGCAGCGTCTCGGGACACCTTGATGCCTGCTTACCCCTAGCTTAGCTTGCTGCCTAAGGATTGCTCTCTGTTTGTTTTCCATTCTATGTGGATGCTCCTTGTTGTAAAACAAAGGGGGAAAGCTTGCCACACATTTGGTGCCTTTGGCCCCATTTCAGGGTTGATTTTTTTAGTGTTTCCCAAAACACTATCTATCATTAAGCTTACTGTAGGATCCAAGCTGGGACAGTCACCAGGGACAGAGATTTAATCTTCTGACTTTTGGACTCTCTACCAGAATGTAAAGAGAAGTTCCCTGAAGATCGGTTCCAACATGAGTCTGAAAGCTTAGATGACTAAAACTCCTGGTGACCAACCCAGATTGGTCAACATTATCCTGAGACACATATATTTGCCTCCATTCAACAAAGCCTAATAGCTATGGAACTTCAAAGAAAAGTGAAGATGGCGGACAAATTCTTGCATCTTCTTATCTGTGTGCAATGTTGTCACATCTAGAAAAAGGATAGGAATTTAATTCCACTGACACAACTGCCATCTTGATTTTTTTATCTCACCCCACCAACCCCCACAATACCATTGGTTGCTGAGATTCTGACAAAAAACTGGCAAACTATGACTGACTGCATGTTGCTATGTTGTGCTATGTTGGCTTTCGTGCTAAAGCCTCCTTACCCTAAAGTGCTTTGCTGGCCATATCCAGGAATTTAGGAATATGCTTCCATAGAACTTAATTTAAGATGGATGTGAAATCTTCACCAGCATTTTGAAACTCTGATTTGACAATGCTTGAGTTTTTAAATATTGCACTACATTTATGAGAGATATTATGACTCTTGTTTAAATTTATCTAAATATGCAAATAGGCTCCATTAATAATGTCTGTACTGATGGGGCTGCTGGTTGTTTCTCTTGCAATTTTCCACAAATCCTCACCCTTACTCTACTACTGCAGGCAATGTAGGTGTAAAGTTAAAGATAGTGCAGAGTAAGTATTGTGAGGAGAGAGAAAAAAACTGGAATTACATCAAAGAATCCAGTCTTTGGGCAGCCTGGTGAATTAATACGCTTTTATAAGTAAAAAAAAAAGGATGTAAATGTCAAAGGATTGGAATAGTGCTATTTCCAGATACTACAGAACAAAAGCAAATGAAAGATGTTTTTGTGTTATTTTCTATCCTTTTCCCCAAGTAACTTTAATGTGGCAAAAGTGTGAAATAAAGGGAGAAAAGCCTTTCGGAAGATCACATCATACATTTACAGCACACAGTGATAAGGTAAACAACTGAACATTTTACTCTCCTGTTACAAATTAATGTGCTTTTACTTCCATTGTATTTGAGAACAGAAAACCTTGACTGCAAAGATTTAGGGCAGATATGCACTTACTCCTTGGCCCATTGCCAGTAAAGCCCACTCACCATTTCTGGACTGTAGGAATGGTTGGCATCCTCCTCCTTTTACTCCGTCGTTGCAGATACACCCCCACAGCCACATCTTCCAGCTATGATTCAGAACTGCTGTTCACCAACCTGAGCCATCTTCAGCGCTTCAGAATGGACGGTCTCCAGTATTTTGGTCTATTCCAATAACAGCCACTGATTGGCTGTAGTGCCTGCCATGCTCCCTCCACCCACCCACCCAGCTGCTAGTCACTATCATGCACAATCCCTCTGTCCTGGCATGGGTGAAATATGTTTCCTTTTTTTTTCCTATCTCTTGCCCAGAGAACTACAAAGGCCTCCTTCCTTCCTTCCCTTTCTTCTTCCATCATCTTTAGGTTGTAAGAAAAGAACATTGCTACTTGTTTTTGTTAACCTGAATTATTAGATCTTCCTTACACAACTTTTCCATAGACCTACAGAGGTCTATGGAACATAGGGGCAAAAGCACCACCAGTTTCCTATTGCTGTAATTATTGTAGTATTAGAACCAGGATGGTGTCAGTCACAAACAATCAGATGTGCACATGCAGAATTCAAGTTAACCACTTTATTGTTTTCAGTCTATAATACAAGAATCTCCCCATTCTTGACAACATTTAGATAAGATTCCAAGGAACTTGGGAGAGAGAGACAGTCCTACCTCTTTTACAGTTGCATTGTATCTTCGGGCTAACTACATGCTTGATCCTCCTCCCTGCCAGGCTGGGTGCTTCCCAACAGATGGAATTATAAAAGGAACAAAGGATACAAGTTAGAGTAAAAGGAAATAATGTGGTAAGGAAAAGTGAAGACATCCACGGCTGCAAATATCTAGGAAAGCAGAGGAAAACCATGGAGACTAGTGAGGGGGAAATAATTCAGAAAAGGAAAAGGCAGGCAGTAGACTCCACCCAGCAGTCATCCAGTGAAACTTGCCTTCCTTGCAAGGATGGGAAAGACTGTAGAACAACCAGTCAGGTTCTATGGTGGCCATGTCCAAATTGAGCACAAATGCCAGCCTAAACGCCAACCCAGCACAACATGGAGTGGACTTTCTGAAGATGGCTTAAGGAGCAGTCAAGATGTGCATGGGAGAGAAGCAACTTAAGAGCAGTACAGAATTGCCCTTAAAAGGATTGCTGAATCAACTTCTGTGAGACCCAGAGATCTGCCTACCAAAATCTTGACAAAAGTTGTGGATCTTGAACTTAAAAAAAAACCAACCTCAATAGAATTTACACATTTCTGCAGAAAAGCATATTCGTATGTAAACATGAGATTTTAAAACATAATTGAACAAACCATATGTGAAGTGAGATTGCCAAAATGTTATGTTTTACTTAGGCTTAACCCCAAAGAGAAAATACATGTTGCAGCTTAATTTAGTAAGGAACTTATCGTTTTTGATGATGTTATTGCTAAATAATTGGAGATCAATTGCTATTGTAAGCCATGTGAGGGGGGCATATGAACAGGGACAGCAAGCCCAAAAAACAACAACACCTCAACCTGTATTGAATTACAGAATTAACTTTTTTTGAACAAATTCTGCAAATAATTCAGCCAATATTGTTGTAGGATAGGAAGAAGTTAGTAGAAATTATGTTAGAGAACGAAGAGGCTTAGCTCTCATAGTTCACATTATGTTTTTTTTTTGAAGCAGGTATCTATTTTGCCTTTGCAACTGTATAAAATACTATGTACATCATGCCATTCAAGAACTTAAATCTGTTTCCTGTCTTTTCCAATGCTTCCACTATCAAGAGAATCTTCAGGAAATTTGTGATGGAATGTCTATCAAATCCTGAGAACATGTAGGAGGAGAAAATTGTTGCAGAGTGACAATTACTATTATAGAGTATTAATACAATACACTGCTAGCAACATCATTTTTTCCAGATATCCAAGTTGTTCTTCTTTGCCGAATTTGCCTGCTTTGAAGGGGTTGACAGAAATACTGGGAGAAAAGGGCGAAATCTTTTTGCATTTTTATTCATCATCCACCACTGACATCCACTGTGTCAGTGATGTTTTCCATCAACATATCACTGACGGATCCATTTCAGAAATTCTCCACTGAGCGTTTTTTGTAGCACTTGTCAAAAAGCAAAAGAAACCATTGCAAGATCTTGCTTGCTCCACAAGGTGGGGAACCCTGAGCTTCTATTTGTCAGGCAGAAGTAGAAAGTGTATAATCACCTGGTATCCGGCTGAATATTCCCATCTGAATATTAGGGTCAGGAAGATGGCAGGGATCTAGATTCTGCCCTTATGGTTTGGTCATCCTCCTAGAAAGTCCCTTAGCTGGAAATGACAAGGAGTGATTGGGAAGACTTCAATAACAGAATGCAGTTTCTTCTTTATCCATTCCTTTCACCTCCCGTTTTATCCTATGCGCGAAGAGTTTGCTTAGAGTTGTACAATGTGTTATTTGATCCTGTTATTGAGAGTTAAATGAAGCCTCTGTGGTTTAGCAGATCATACCTATCATTTGGAGTCCTTTGAAATGTGAGGTGGAGAGATAGGCAGGGGAATTGGCTGCATTCCAATCCAGCTTGTTTTAAACAGATTGCTAATTAGCAGACATTGGCCATTTCCAAGGCAACCAGCAATAATAGTCCATGTGTATCCCCAGAGCTTCAGTAAGGTGTGCAGGGCAAGACAAAGGCTTACAGCAGACTCCCAGACATCAACAACTGGAAGCAATCTTGGTATCCCTTGAGCAATGTGTATGTAATTTAGGAAAATCACTCTTATATTAGCATAGGAACACATATTAGGAGATAACTCCTTTGCGAAGCAAAATGGACAAATAATTACCCCATAATACCGGGATTTCTTCTGAACATTTTCAAGATTGAAAAGAGTTTTATTTCAGAGATGTTTGCCACATTATCATGTGCTATTGATGATCAATTAATGGACAAATCTTTTTTTTAAAATCATTATTGTGATGGACTCGCTCAAGAAGCATATCAATGAAGAACAAAATGTTGAGTGCAAAATAAATTAGTATGGTAATATCTGCCATTGTTCTTCCATTTTAGGACATTTATCTGTTTGGAGGAACTTTTGAGTTCAAAGATGGCAAAATCATTTCAAAGAATGATATTATGAAATTAAGTTTAGGTGAGTAAGGAAGAGAAATGAATGAATATTCTGTTTGAAATTTGTTTTGGGAAGTTATTATTTTGAAATTATATTCTGAATGTTCTATATTTTATTCACACTTTTTTAATTTAATAAACACAAGACAACACTGCCTCCTCCTCAAAAACAGTCTGCAAAATAAATCTGATATTGTCCTCTTAAATTCAGGGAAATGTTATTTTGTTTTTAATGTTTCATGTTAAAAAACAGTTAGCAACTGCTCATTATTCAGCAAAATAACATACATACATACATACATACATACATACATACATACATACATACAGCTATTTTTGTTTTTAAATCAATCACCTATAGTAAAGACATAATAAAGACAGCAAGAAATATTTACAGACTTTATTGCCATTATCCAATTTGTAGCTTGAAATGTTCCCTATCACTTTAGAAATGTACTGGAGAATAACTTTCCAGCTTTAAGTAAACTGTTTGGAAATTATGAAAATTATTGCAAAATTTAAAATAGGTAAGAAACTTTCAGGAGTTATAGATGTGTGATAGGAAGCATTTTCACCTAGCTAATTAATTAAAAAAGTTCAAAGAAGAGCAACTAAGATGATCAAAGGCCTGGAGACTAAACCATATGAAGAACGGCTGCAGGTTTTGAGTCTGGCTAGTCTAAACAAAAGAAGAATTAAGGGTGATATGATAGCACTATTTGAATATTTGAGGGGCTGCTACAAAGAAGAGGGAGTAAAATTATTCTCCAAAGCACCAAAGAGCAGGACAAGAAATAATGATTGGCAACTGATCAAAGAGAGAAGCAACCTGGAATTAAGGAGAAACTTCCTAACAGTGAGGACAATTAGCCAGCTTGCCTTCAGAAATCGTGGATGCTCCATCCCTGGAGGTTTTTAAGAAGGGACTGGACAGTCACTTGTATGAGATGGTATAGGTTCTGTTTGAGCAGGGGGCTGGACTAGAAGACCTCCAAGGTCCCTTCCAGCTCTATTCTATTCTAATTTATAATTATAGAATAACGGAATAACAGCGTTGGAAGGAACTTTGGAGGTCTTCTAGTCTAACCCTGTGCTTATGCAGGAAACTCAATACCAATTAAGGTAAATGGTTATCCTATCTTTTCTTTAAAATCTCCAGTGTTGGAGCATCCACAACTTCTGGAGGCAAGTTGTTCCACTGATTTATGAGAAAACAATTGTAAGTAGGGACTTCTTCTGGGGGAAGTCAGCATATTGAAGATAACTGCAGAAAAGTGGAGCTGATGTTTGCAGCATTAACAAGGTTTAATGGATGAGTAGATCAGCTCCTACTATCCTCTCTGGATAAACGAGAGCGACGCAAGATTACCCAAATTGTTTCTCGTTACGGCTGTTCCTTTTCCTCATGAAGAAACAGCAAGACAGTGATCTTGGGATCAGAGTATTTGCCATAATTCCTCAGGTCACAAACTGAGTCTTTTAAAGTTTGTGCACTTTCCTTGCTGTTTTTGGAAATAGCCTGATGCAAAGAACTTACAAAGTGACAAGGCTGGAAATATTACAGGAGTGCCTTCAATCCTCAGCATAACAATATGAACATTTATTTTTATAATCCATATTATATTTTAGTTAAATTAAGAATTTTAGTTAAACAACAGAAACCAAGACAAGTTTATTGGCTACAAAAAGTTTTAGAAGCTCAGAAAACTTCAAAAGGAGTTTGAATATTAAGACTCTGAATCTACTTTTATAGAAATAAAGGTTTGTTGTGAGAAAGATACATTTTTTAAAATATTGTAGACATAACAAGACAAGGAACTTAAATGGTATTCAGGGATATCTTTGAGGAACTGTACCAGGGCCTGTGTCACAAATTTGACTCAATTAATGTCAGCTATGTGGTATCTTTTTGAGAAGAATCTGTTCCCAGAGGATGTTAAAAAAAAAACAAGATATGCAGCAGAAAATGTGAATTCGTCACCACATATAACTGGGTGTCGTTTTACAAATTAAAAATGAAATACAAATAAAAATTGCAAAGAAGAAATTATATTTCTTCTTGTTGGATTCATAAAAGAACACTTTGCTTAAAGTGCTAAAGAAATTTGTAACAAGGATCAACATTCATTTCAAGGGATTACAGAGAAAGATTGTTCTGTATAGGAGAAGGAAGGGCTGCAAAGTCTGTTTGTTTGATCAGGGATAAAATGTGATACGTTGTTATTCTGGGTGTCTCTTTTTGGATTTATTGATGCCTTAATTGGAAAAAATGTCATGTGTGTGCATTTGTTTACGTTTAACATGGTGTAGAATTCTTTTCCCCTATAGTTACTTTATGCAATCTTAACTTTATAGTACTTAAACTGGCTTTGCATTTAATTACTTATTATTTTTTGGAGTAAGGAAGTTTGGGGGACCTGTCTTTTTAAAGGAGAAAGTATTTCTCTTTCTTATATTAAATGTCAGTCTCTTGTTTATATTAGAAGGCTAGGATTACTTTAAATTTGTAAAATGTTAATGTGTTTATAGATTAAAGTGGAGCTATGAAATGGATATTTTAATAGAATGAGTTGCTATTTGGAGTACGGTGGTGGGGTGGGATTTTAAATATATATATATATATATATTTGGAATGGGGAAAATATTGAAGATTGCCTTTGTAAAGGAGAAATGGTCTTTTGGTCAAGTTAAAATTTGAGACCATTCTATGCCTTTTAAATAAGAATTTTTTCAAAGTTGAAATGTATATTGTTGAGCGTATATGTATATGCTAACTAATGTTAACATTCTAGAGCTCTATTTGCTGATAACTAGACTAAGGAGGACATTTCTTATTTGATTTATATTGCTAAGTGATGGGTTGTGGGATGAAGAGTTATATATCTGTTAGCGAGGAGGAGGTGAAGAGATGATGGAATTGTTTATACTTATCATGAAAGGGGTTGGAAGTCACTCTATTGTTGAGGAAAAACAGGATTATATTTTTGTTTTGTTTTTTGCTTTCTTCCATTTCTGCTCTTTGTCCCTTTTTAGTTTGTGCTATCTTTTAGTGTTCCGCTTAAAACTTTTAATAACATTTTCTTTAAAAAAGAAACAATGAAAACAGCACAATAAGAACTTAAAATGAAAGCACAATGTCAGTAGAGAAGGCCTGGCTTCAATTGAGTGTGAATTTTGGACTTTCTTGATACAGAGGTGGTTCACAAAATAAAAGGAAAAAAAGTTCAAGTGCAGGCAATGGGAATTATGAATCCATGGAATAACCCTACACCAGGGATGTCCAACTATGGCTAGCTAGGGAATTCTGGGAATTGGTCCATAAGTCTTAAAGGTTGGACATCCCTGTCCTGCACTGTGATATCTACATACCGTACCTGGCAACCCATGTTCAAGCTCAATTAGGTTTGGATTAAATACAACAGGAAGACAATTTTAATTAGACCATGCAGTCATAATTAGATGCCGCTTAGTGATTCCTGTTCATAAGCTTAGATATAGCATTTTGAAAGAAATGACAACTGAAAGATAACATGCATTGATTTCAGATTCATTGTACTGATCTTCTGTCATTTTTTTTGCATTATCTGTTCTTCACTCCTTTTTCTTTTCCTCCTTGTTTCACCTTAATCTCTCGGGCTCCAAATTGTTGCAGTATATCTTTGATTTGAGACAGTGGATTGCTTTTAGTAAATTTGAATTAATTAACAAGCTTCTATAAAACATAGAAAACAATCTCTTTAAAAGGGTCTGCTTTTTTATTTGCCTTTGTTCTTGCTAGTCAGTGGAATAATTAGATTAGTGTTTTTATACAGCTATTTCAGAGCTTTTGAAATTAAAGTTCTTTCTGTAATATATCTTGCTATTATATAAAAAGCCTTGCATATTCAGTCATTTTTCACATTTAGAATACTGAACGTAACTATGTAATCTGCTGCAAAATCTCTTTTTTTCAGTCTTGCCAATGAAGTTGCATTTCTACTATTAGTATTTAAAATATTTATGATATGTTATATAGCTCGGATGAAGTGGAAGAAGCCACTTTACATAGGGATCCCTCCAGCTTGCAGATGGAATCATGTTGCATTTATTCTCCATAATCAAGTAAGTGAAAAATAATTTTAAACTGAGAAGCTGCTATCCTTGGTCTGTTTGAACTTTTTTATTTATTTATTTATTTATTTATTCATTAATTCATTCATTTATCCATTCATTCATTTATTTATTTATTCATTCATTTATTCATTTATTCATTCATTCATTCATTTATTTATTTATTTATTTATTTATTTATTTAGTCAGGCACGTATTACATAATATATATAAGTGTAAACATGATTTGAATACATGAAATTAATACGAATAAAAGGGAACATTAGGACAGGGACTGTAGGCACGCTTTGATTTGATTTGATTTGATTTGTGCTTCCCATACATTGTTGAATTTAAAACTCTTAGCATTCTTAAACAACATAGCTTTTAGAAAAAAATGGGCTGGGAAAGCTATTGTGTGTCCTTATTTTTAAAGTGTAGTAAGCATAGCAGCATTTAAACATTTAAACTTATATACCACTCCATTGTGTTGTACCGTACTCTCTGGGTGGTTTAAAATGTCAACATATTGCCCCCAACAATCTGGGTCCGCATTTTACCAACTTCGGAAGGATGGAAGGCTGAATCAACCTTGAGCCCCATTAGGATTGAACTCCAGGCTGTAGGCAGAGTTAGCCTGCAATCCAGCATTCTAACCACTGCACCATCAGGGCTCCTAAGCCAATAAGTCACAACAAATATACTAAGCTTATAAAAACGGTAGAAAGTGATTACGGCATTTTCAACATGAATCCAAAGAGCATCCCATGTCCTTCCATAACTGCTCAGGAGTGGCCTTTGTCCACTCCAGAAGATCCTCTCCCAGTGAGATCCCCTAACAAAGACTTACTCTCCTAAATATCTTAATAGTTTGGCATATATATATATATGAGACAAATTTTGCTTTGGAACCCCCCAAAAAAGAAGGAAAATTATCTGCTCTCAGAATTCTCCAGAGTGAGGCTGTGATCTCCACCACTGTCTGAATGTCTATTGGGGGGGGGCATCTTGAATGGAACACCCCCCAAAAAAATATTTGACCAATGACTGCAAAATTAGCCTGCCCATTTTCATTTCAGGCCATGGATCCTCCCCTACCCCCCCCCTCCTTTCCATTTCTGAAGTTTAAAAAGTGGAAACTGCAAAGTTTGTTCCATAGATATACAATCTATAAGAAATGTATATTAGAAAAGGAGTGTCCAAAATATTTTTAAAAAGGAAAGGCTATGATATAAATATTTTCCTATATGTGATTTCTGTTCATTGCTTTTTAATGCATTTTAAATTAACTATTTAATTAGGATTCTTACATGTTTGCATTGTTAGCTCTATATTTTCGGTGGAATTAATGGGAAAGAATTCAATGACCTCATGGGAATGAAACTGATAAATCCTTCAGAGAGACAACTTTGTAAGTTTATTTATCGATACTAATTAATTGCATTTACTATTTACTATGTGTGGAACAGGGGTCTCCAAACTTGGCAGCTTTTAAGAATGGTGGACTTCAACTCCCAGAATTCCTCAGCCAGCAGATGCCAAGTTTGGAGACCACTGATTTAGAGCTCAAATTATACTTATTTCAGTTTTCTGCAAATTATCTGTATTTATCTTTGTATTTTACTTATTATTATTAAACACAAATTGTTGATTTAGCCTCTAAAATTGTCATCTAAGATACTCAAAACAATAAGCATTTCCAAGGCTGCCATTGTCACATTTATTTAATCTATCAGACATCTTATCTATACAATTATTTATAAACTGATTTAAGAAATTAACCCCATTTTCTGCTCATATTTTTAAATGTATATATTACTGCCATCCTTAAATAAGAATAGTTGTAGAAGTAAATTTTCCATGAGACAAGAATTTTAATTTATGGTTTGGTATTATCCAAATACGTCTCACTATCTTTAACTATGAAAATTCAACTAAATTTCAGTATCCTTGCCAAGATTTCAAGGTTCTGATTATCATGACTCCTTTGATTTGTAAAGATACTTCAAAAATATTTCCACTCCCACATCTGATATCATTTGAATATTGTGACTTGCACTTATATTTTAGCCATACAGTTACGCATAAGGATTAATTTCAAGATGTCACTATTATGTAGCATAAACACGTTTTACTACTTTTCTTACATGGATGATCTTACAAATATTTGACTGAACTCTGCAAATATCACTCAGCCAAATCTCTTCTCAAGACCCTCAGTTCAAAAATACTATAGCCTGATTTCCATCTGTTTGAATCTCATGTATCTTTTGATAGCCAGTTATGTTATGTCCAATTTAGTTCTCACATGGTACTCCTGAAGGCGCTTTTTCAAGAGGTAACTGGACTTTCTGGTTTTCTTTGAAAACATTTCCCTTCTCATCCAAGAAGCTTCTTCAGCTTTAGCTTCATAGACATTTTTCACATGATAATTTGTTCATGTACTAACTAAAAGCATTGTCTCTAATATCTTTAGTATCAGAGTGATAGATGGACACAAATTACTATTCATTGGGCAACTCTTTGCTTCCCTGTAAATGAATAATAATAAATTATTACAGAAAAGGGTCCTAAAATATTTTTGCTGAAGTGGTAATGAATACAGTAATTTTAGAAATGCACTTTGACCGGGAAAAGTGCTATAGAAATTATTAATAATAAGCAGAGATAAGTTTTAAAATCTATTATATGGTCTTTGATCATTTTAGTCAGTGGGATTTTATAAAATAGAAGGTCAAAAAGTTACCCATTTTATTGTACTAAGAATATTGGAAGATGTTTCATACTAAATTAGGTAAAATTGTGCCCTGTGATGTTATCATTATATAGAAATATGCAAATAGGTTACACTGATTTGAGCTCTTCCTTGATGCATAAATGCAAGTCTTACTCAGAATGTACTTTCTAAAAGAAGACACTTCACTCCTATAGAGTAGTGAATAAAATGATACATAAGATACGGAATACTTTTAGTTCAACCTCTTCAGATCTAAGAATCTGTCCTAATTATAGATAAGTTATTTAATGTTAAAATATATATTTTGGCCATATTCTGAGGTTATGCTTTAGAGCTTAGGAAGAAATTCTCACTATTCTCTATTATACCTGGTTTGTGAGTCCCGTTTGTAAAACTGCATTAAACAACTTGCCCGATGAGCTTCTTTTCCTAGCAGCCCCTGCTTGCGATTGGTTATATACTGTACATCCGTAATCTGGTTTAAAATTTTAAATAAGCTTCTTTTCTCTAACTACCCGTGTTTCCCTAAAAATAAGATAGAGTCGTACTTTCTTTTGACCTCCAAAATAAGTGCTTGGCCTTATTTTTGGGGAGGTCTTATTATTTTTGAAGTGTAGGAGGCGGTGAGCATGGTCACCTCAGGGCTGCTGCTGTGTTTTGGGGAGGGCTTATTTTCAGAGGAAGGCTTATTTTAGCGCATACGCTCAAAAGCCTGATTGGGCTTATTATCCAGGGAGGTCTTATTTTCAGGGAAACAAGGTATATCTGAACCTTCTTTTTCCCTTTAAGCAGAGTCCTTTCCTAAGAAAGTTAAGTGTTGTCAAGTATTTTAATTTTGATTTTTTTTTTTGTAGTTCTGAGGTCAGTCCATTAAACAATTTTGCCCTGTTATTTGGCTCACTTGTATTCTAAATAACATAGTTATCAGCCTGCAGTCTTGGTATTATTTCTGCTTTGGTATTCCAGTATTTTCAATACTTAATGATGATGTGTGTGATTATTAAGGCCAAAGTGAAAATTCCCAGAGTCATTTTGGATAGTGAGCTGGCCGGCATTTAAATTTAATGAATAAATGAAATAAATAGAAACAGTTTCACTCCATAGGTAGATTTCACAGCATTTTTATCTCCTTCACATTTTTCTTCCAAGTAGAACGATCCAGTCCTTCCTTAGAACATTTATCACATATACATGTTCATAATGTACTGTTAAGAACAATTGCTATAGTGATTTGACACAACAAGTAAAACAAACAGTTAAGTAACTTTCCCCTTCTTGCTGTTCTCCCCTGAAGAAAATGAAGTCTGGAATCTCTTTGTAAGCTTTCTTAATTATCTGCCCTACTTCTTCCCCCTCTTTCACTCATGTCTACTCAGAAATAGCTAGAAAACAGAGTGAAAGCTGAAAACATATCTATTCTCTTTAAGTTCCTCCGCCTGCAAAATTACTTACAATCAGACAGCAAAAAAGAGGGAAGGCACCTAACTAGAATATAAGGTAAAGATGTTCCCCTCGCACATATGTGCTAGACACTAGGAGACAGTGCTCATCTCTGTTTCAAAGCTGAAGAGCCAGCGCTGTCCGTAGACATGGTCATGTGGCCAGCATGACTAAATGCCGAAGGTGCACAGAATGTCGAAGACTCATGGAACGTTGTTAACCTTCCCACCAAAAGTGGTCCCTATTTTTCTACTTGCATTTTTACATGCTTTTGAACTGCTAGGTTGGCAGAAGCT
>JANHFT010001875.1:13731-24811 GCA_032467955.1 Pseudoxenodon macrops | reverse complement strand
ATTTGTCAAGAATGATAAGGTGCAACATGTAATGATAGTCATAGGGTACAAATAAGCAATCAGGAAACAATATCAAGAAGAGGTCATAGGATACAAGCAATAAGTTACAGTCCTGCAGTCATAAGTGGGAGGAGATGGTGATAGGAATAATGAAAAGTCTAATAGCAACAGTAATGCAGTCTTAGTAAGTAGTTTGACAGTGGTAAGGGAATTATTTGTTTAGCAGAGTGATGGCATTTGGGAAAAAACTGTTCTTGTGCCAAGATGGCGGCGTCCATAGAGACACCAATGGAACCAGCTCTGTGACATCATCACAGAGTTACTAACGGTTCTATAGAACCGGGTAGAACCAGTATGAACCCACCTGCGGCAGCTAGTCATCAACTTAAGACCACAATTGAGCCCAGCACTTCTGCTGCTAAGCGAGACAGTTAAGTGAAATTTGTCCCCTTTTATGAACGTTTCTTGCCACAGTTGTTAAGCAATTCACTACAGTTGTTCTTGGTATCCCAGTTGTAAAGTGAATTTGTCTTCACCACTGACTTTGTTTGCAAGAAGGGGATCACCCAGAGGTGGGTTCTTATCAGTTCGGGCCAGTTCTGCTGAGTAGGTAGTAAGCTGATGGTGACGTCACGGAGCCAGTTCTGATCCGTGGACGCTGCCATCTTTTTTTTTTTGAATTGGAGGGGGAAAGTTTTTTAATTTTTCCGGTTTTTTTCTTCTTCTGTGCATATGCAGAAGCTGTGTTTCCGGCACTGCGGATGCGTCGCCATCTTGTTTTCACCCTTTTTTTTGCATTTTTTGGATTTCTTTTCTACTGCGCATGCGCACGCCCACGAGGCGGGCCCACGCAGCGCGGGAGGCAGTGATTTTGGTGACGAGGTAACTTAGAACCCACCCCTGGGATCACGTAACACCTGCATCCTGCAGCCGTCATAAATATGAGTCAGTTGTCAAGCGTCTGAATTTTGACCATGTGATGCTGCAATGATTCGCAAGTGTGAAAATTGGTCATAAGTCACTTTTTCAGTGCTTGTTGTAACTTTAAACAAATGGTTGTAAGTTAAGGACCATCTGTAGTAGAAAAATAATTTTCATTCAGAAAAACAACTTTCGTTTAAACTTTGACACTTCATTCCAGATTAGCTGGAACCCTTTGCCAACCCTTGACTGTGTCTATTTTGGTCCCAGCCGATGATCGTTGCCAAACCAAGCGGGTTTTCCCTTAACTAAACTCGTGCTAGCTAATAGCTTCCTCTGTGTGACTCAAGAGGGGGTAGGGTGGGAAACCTGGCATAATTTCAGCATTTAGCTTCAATTGCTGATAAACCGAAACTCCCGGTGCAGCTGTAAAATCGCAGAAATAAAATAATAATAAGAATAATAACGTGCTGGGTGGATGTGGCTGGCAGGCAAGTTTAATCATCTCAACTAGCCCAGGGTCACTGCAGGAGTTGGTAAACAGTGCCAGCTTCCAGATTTCACCAGACCACGAAGAGGAAACAAGGGGAAGCCCAACAGCCCCATGAGCTCGTGAAAAACGAGGAGTTGGTGCTTTGCAATGCCCAAGCCGCCTGGCTTCATGTTTTCTCGGTCCTGCTGGCTCCAGGTCGTGCAAAAGCATCCCAGGCTGGGTGGAATTCGAGTGTACAGTCCAAAATGGCTTGCAAGCTGCTTTTATGGATTGCACGAGAGGTGGAGCAAGGCAGGGTTGCCTTACCCCACGAATCTGGATTAAAGCCGGATTGGCTGGCTTAAATAGCCGTTGTTCACCCTCCCAGCCCCTGTGATCGCCCCGCCCACTGCCAATCATGTGCTGGGCCTCCTCGGCTCCTGTAATTTCCCCACCTGCCACCAATCATGCACTTGGCTGGCGGCTATTGGTCCAGCACAGTAAAATACCCGGGTAAAACCACGCCTCTGGGAATGGGTCAGGATGAAGAGCTGAGGGTGGAGGGCCAGGAGACCATTGACGGTGGACCATCTCTGGCAGAGGGCCAGCAGAGGAGGAAACCCTGCTGTGGTTCAACATTGGCTGAGTACGAAGTTGGGGCAGCCAAGGATCAGTGCCCAGATGCGCCATTTGGGGAAGGGAAGCTGCTTTGCTAGATTTTCCTCTGGAATTTCTACCGCAGCAAGAAAAGTTCATGGACTTAATAAGCCATTCTTAGGTCTTTTGTTTTTACAGTATAGTGTCGGAAGGGACCTTGTAGGTCATCTAGTCCAACCCTCACTCCACCCCCAACCGCTCAAGTAGGAGACCCTACACCATTTCTGACAAATGGCAGTGCAGTCTCTTTTATTTATATTTTATCTTATGATTCTATTTTATTTATTGGACTTGCTTGCTGCCCATCTCACCTAGATTTAGATTCTGCTGCTGTGTTGTCTCAATATTTTCACAGTTTAGCAGAGATACCACATGTTTGTAGTATCGAAAGAAAATTCAGTGAGATTTTATACCCTGAACTAGGGAGAAATATATCTACATCTAAAAAAACATTCATTAGTAAGAACTAACTGTGCAGTTAAATATGCACGGAGACATCAAATCTGACTATATCCCCTGGCAATCTTCAGGCTTGAGATAAATACTTTACACAGTGTTTCATTATATCTATTTAGATTAGATTATGTTTATCTCTTCAATTCTCTCTCAACATATTCAGACTTGTAAGGGTGATTTTATACACATCCACACCTACGCATACTTCAGCTAATGTTAACACATAATTATATTTTACATAAACGACCTTTGCGATCATATTATAAGCAGCTGCGTCCTCTTCGCTGATGACGTAAAACTATTTAACACCACCGACAATGCTGCTGCCCTTCAAAGCGACCTTGACTATATGTCAGAATGGTCAAACAATTGGCAACTCCAAATCTCAACCAACAAATACTCTGTCTTACACATTGGCAAAAACAAAAACAAATACAAGCTAGGAGACCTCGTAGATGACCCTCATTCTGTCAAGGACCTTGGAGTAGTCATTTCTAATGATCTAAGTGCCAGAGCTCACTGTTTTTGCCAAAAAGACATTAAGTGTTGTTAGCCTAATCTTGCAAAACCTCTTCTCTGGTAATATTATATTGCAAATTAGGGCATACAAAACCTTTGCTAGACCAATTCTCAAATACAGCTCACCTGTCTGGTCCCCACACTGCATATCAAATATTAATACAATTGAGTGAGCCCAGACATATTTCACGAGAAGACTCCTCCTCTCCTCTGCTCACAATAGAATACCTTATACCACCAGGCTTGAAATTTGGGCTTAGAACTACGTCACCTTTGGTCTGACCTAAGCGTAGTACACAAAATTATCTGCTACAATGTCCTATCAATGATTACTTCAGCTTCAACCGCAATAATACATGAGCACACAATAGATACAAACTTAAGATAAACCGCTCCAAACTCGATTGCAGAAAATATGACTTCAGCAACAGAGTGGTTAATGCGTGGAATGCACTATCTGACTCTGTGGTTTCATCCCCAAACCCCCGAAACCTTAACGTTAGACTGTCTACTGTTGACTTCACCCCATTCCTAAGAGGTCTGTGAGCATAAGCGCACCAACATGCTTACCCTCCCTGCTCTACTATCCCCATTTATTCATATCCATTTCCTGTATTCATAATCATGTTTATACTTATATTTGTTATCTTATACATGCTTGACAAAATACAATAAATAAAATAAATAAATAAATTCGGATCCCCTTTTATCTCTAGACTTCGTAGTGTCCACTGATGACACATGTTTATTTACGTCCTCTGCATTCTTGCTCTCCCATTTAAATAAGTCCAGCAGGTTAAGCTGGAATCTTCTAGCCACTAACAGCTTTGACATCAAGCATGTATCAATGTCAGCAGAGAAGTTCAAAAACAGAGAGCATCTCAGGTCATATTCAAATGTTTTGTGAAGAATTTAAAGGTAGAAATGCAGTGGTGTAGAAGCATGCTTTCTTTTTTGTTAATCATTCAGTGACTGAGTTCATATTGTCACAGAGGGTTAGAGACTAAGTGGTCCAAAATGCTGGGAATTGCCATTGATAAACTGATGCATATTTACTGTTGGAAGTAATAAAAAGATTGTTTCTGTGGAAGTCAAAAAATGTAGTGGTATGTGGAAATGACCTTGGCAGACAAAGGGGGAGAGCCACAGATGGGACAGCTGTCATGTAAAAAGATATGTCAGTTTAGGATGGGGGGGGTTTCAGAAGGGACCCTCCCTAGTTTTCCACAGAACAAAACCAAGGGAGGAAGAAATACTTTCAGTCTTGCAAGATTCTGTTCATGTAACCATACAAAAAAGACAGAGTTAATACTCAAGAGTTGTGTTTCTAGCTTGGACTATCTCCAAGGGCTACACAAAGAGAGACAAGCTGCTTTGTGAATAATCGTGGGGAGTTATGGCAGAATCCGAGAGCAGAGAAATTCTGTCTGTCATAACAGCCAAGATGTGAAGTTTTAGAAAACAGCTCAGGAGACCAAAAGAATCTGAAATGCAACAATAATAAAAGTGGAGCATCAAGATAACATCCTTGAAGAAATATGAATAAATAAGAAAATCGATGCTGGTGAGAAGAAATGTTACAGATCATGTAATAAAATCTGGCTGTCCAACAGTCAAGAGTGAAATAATGATACAGAATACATAAAAAGATAATGAGATTCAATAAGCAATTTGCAGCTAAAAGCATAATGTTCTCTTAATTGTTCCCCTCTGTTAAAGGTGATATTTGGATATCAGAATGAATAAAGCACTTTTTTAAGGGTAAAGATTTAGGATAAATCACCAAGGGAAAATGATACATTAATTGCACGTTAAAAATTGGTTGACCCATTTTAAAAGGTCTTTTGGACTGAGGTTAGCAATGAAATAATCTCTTTGAAAAAGTAAACAGAAATCTAATACATTCAGTACAGATCTTGTTGCTGATTTGTTTCAAAAAAAGGCAAACGAGAAGAGAAATCTTGCTACATTGGTGAAAGTCAATTACGATAAACCTACATAACATTATGCTGGCCTATGAATCTAATCCTTTGGTACTAATACGATATGACTGATCTTGGAATACTTTTGTGCTCAGTAAAATGGGAACAGAAACTTTATTTTACTTCAGAGAAACATTTACATTTATATTGTCACTTAAATACTCCACAAGGTCCATGTTTCAAAGATTTGCACTGAGATATTTTGAAAACAAAATGTGTCCCGTCACTTATAAATTCATGGCTTAGCTGAAACAGAACCACTGTAAATCATTTTATTGATTAATTAATTGAATTTATATTGCCACTCATCTCACTTGTATGTTACTCTGGGCAGCATATACAATTAAAACACAACTAACCATCATAAAATTCAACCATTAAAGTCAATTAAAAACAGTTAAAAACTATAATGACAAAAAGACAGAGGAGTGCAGTCTGAACCTATACACAGTACAATCGTTTAGAGTGCTCCACGCTTCCATGGGACCTCCCAGGCCTGATGGCAAAATCAAGTTTTGATGGCCTTCCGGAGGATCAACAGTGTTGGGTTCAAATTCTCTTTATCTTTAATATAGATAAATAACTCACAATGTTTCCTTGACCATGAGTGGTATGCCAATGATTTACTGAATAAACTACCATATAAACCAAGGTTTACAAACCCCAAAGATCATACACAATATTATGATAAAACCAAAGAAACTGCATTATGGGTTACCATGATGGTTTTATATTCAACACATTTTACTAGTTAGGTGCTGGTATGCAAAAGAGAAAGTGCAATGCAGTTTCATGATCTATAGAATTCTCAGAACTTGGCTAGCAACTTTTATTCAAAATTTAGCGATCGTAGCAGCACATAATACTGGTCATATCTAATTGCAACCAGAATGAATTCTTTGTACCTTGCACTACTTCCCTCTTTCCTGTCTGAATTTTATTTCCGCTTGTATTTTATATTACAACAAACTCTAATAAAAACTATAGTGTGTGTGTCTTATTAGAGTTTATTGCATATATGACTGTATATTGTATTCGGGTTTGCAGTAGATATAAGCTTATTGTGTATGGTGGTGAGATCTGCTCCTCCTAGTGGGATTGCTGGATACTGGCCACCTGCCAGGTGATGCTGAGCTGAATACAGACCCTACCAACGTCAGGCCCAGGTGACAAGACAGTCGGTTAGGTTTTTTTGTTGCAACCCATGGATGGGACGTTGGTCCTTACCTGATACGCTCCTTCTCGTAGGGTTGAGGTAGCCTCCAGAATGGGTTAACTTTGTCCTGTCTTCTGATTGGACTGAGTCTTAATTGAAAACCCCGCCCTTGTTACTAGGCAGGTCAGTCCTGAGTTGGACAGATGCGTTAGCCCTTTCTGGAGACCCCTCTTTCCTTACTTACCTCTTCACTATTCCTATTTTCAATTTCTTGACTCCTTTTCTACTTTCTAAAGAATTAGGAACGTTGCGACTCCCCACAACACCGAGGAGTCGCTCTCAGCCAGGCCTCCGGCTTGAGGATTCGCCTCACTTAGATTGTGAGGAAATTGGCGCCATTTTCAAACGGAGCACCAAGACCTTCTTCAACGTCCCGGAGCCCCGTGACGCGGCGAATCGACGGGAAAGGACCTACTGCGATCTTCGCCAACCACAACCTCCCTGGTACCGTGAGTTTGGGTCCATTAGCGCAGGGCAGGGATGTTCAGCAGCCGTTCTACCACCATCTCCGTCAAAATGCAGACATGACCTAAATGCTTTGTTTGATCATGCAAAATCTTATTTCTTGATCCAAAAAGTGAACCCTGGTCCTGGGGACAAAGTGCTAAGAAGATGATGATGATGATGATGGAGGAGGAAGAGGAGGAGGATGTGATTTTATTGTATACATGGTGATCTTGCATTTACTCAAAAGTAATTATCTGTGGTCCCACCCACTCCAGTTCAGAACCCTATTGAGATTGTAAAATGTAACTCTGGATACCATTGCTCAGGGTCTCTCAACCTATGAAATAAAATGTTTTAAAAAACAAAACAAAACTCTGATGCCAACAAGGTTGCTTGCTGGTTTCATTGGTTTTGTTGGTTTGTTTTTGCTATTTTAATCCTACACGGGAGAGTAAATTTCAGAAACAATGTGACCGGGCCGGGAGGTTGCAATTTCCCATCATTGCAGGTGGTGGCCCTAGCATAGGACTTGCATAAGAATATGGTGGAACCTCAAGTCGTTCATGGGAATGCTAACTTTCCATTAACCCCAGGAAATACAGCTAGGTATGTGCATGGATTTCCATCCAATCTAAACTTTCCATTTCATTCTTAAGTGCCAGTGAAAAAAATAATTGAATATGAGTGGGTGATAAAGGATGGCAAAGGAAATGAGGCATTCCAGACAGATGAAATTTAGATCATGTTTTCCTTTGTCCTTAAATCCCCACTTTAGCTGGGCAGGAATAGCAAAAACATGCCACTATCACTTTAACAAGTTTTCCTCTGAGAGTAATATTTTTAATTCCTATAATATTTTTAAAACCCGAAAACTAAACAAAACTGAAGCCAAGTAAGCATATAATTCCTCCCAACAATAAATGAACTTATTAGCTACATAGCTGTCTTGAAGTGGTTTTTTTAAAATGTGTTCTTTTAAAATTAGTGACAAAAAACAGTCAGAAACACAAAATAAAGCACAAAAATAAAAACGCATATATTGGCGCATCAACACACATAAAAAGTTTTTTTTTTAAAAAAAAACAAGAATAAAAGAATGTGTAAACTGTCAGAATGCTTTTCTTGTATAATGAAACCTTAATGCTTTTCCATGAAAAAAGTGACTTACATATACAGTATAACAATTAAAAAAACATTTTAAATGCTATTGATTTACTGCATGGAAATATGCTGATAGGACATTTAAGGTTAAAAAATATTCTACAAAAATTAATAAATAATGACTTCCACAGAAGGCATGGCAAACTGAAGACATCTCCACAAAAGCAGAGCTGGGAACCATGGCAAAGATTACAGAAACTATGAGTAGACTGTTTCTTCAGAACCTCTCTGGACAAGGAGAGGACAGGAGCTCACCCATGTGTCCTCCAGATGGCGGCTGCTCATGAGGAGACCACAAAGAGTAGTTTTCCATGAGTTTGAGCATCAAGAGACAAAGGGATCACCCATCTAGCTCGCAACCACAATGGACATTTTTAAAGAACGTCAAAATCACAAGGCTCAGTTTCTAAGCACTTCATCTTAAAGCTATTAAAGACCTTTGGAACAATAGATCTGAAAAGTCTTCATTGGACGAGTTTAGCTTCGACTCTAACAAAAGAAAATTTTATTATGAACTTAAGAGTTGAAAGATTTTGAAATAAACCGGTAAAAACTAAATAAGATTTTGATCTAAGAAGAAAGGTAGAAAAGATTTAAGGGACTAGGTAAATTTGAAATATTGACTTTTGCTACAAGATTTTGGAATTAATTATAAAAAAAATAGATTCTCATGGGAGCCAGATTTATTTTGGCTATCTTGGCTACTTTAAGTCATAACAAAGATAAGCAACTTTATGATTGTGAAACTGGACACTAGAGAAGACTAAAGATTCTCAGTAGAAGGGGGGAAAAAACATACTGCTTTTCAGATCAGTACTGGGGCTTATAAAACGTCATGACAATGGATTTATTAACGGAGATCTTGAACGAAAGGAGCCAGAAATTAGTAGCTACAATATCAACATTGTCAATAATGATGTCTGACTCTATAGATAAACTATGTCCAAAAAGGAATGATGGAATGATAGATATGGTGCAAATTTTGTCCAATAAGATGAAGAAAGTAGAACTACAAATCACTGCCCAAGGCAATGATTTGGAAAAGTATCTTTTACTGGATATACAAAAGAAACTGGCTGAAGTTTTAAAAATTAAAGAGGAAATACAAATAACATAGCAAGAGAATGCTCCATAAAATGTTTTCCTATTGGACCTATAAATGAGGCTTGTTAAATACTTAAAATGTATGCAATGGAACAAAGAAGAATTGAAGTGAAATACAATATGACAATATTTGAATGAACTAAAGGTTAAGATGATTAGAAGTAAAAGGAATATACATTTGATTTATGTGATCAAGATTAAAATAAGACTTTTTTAAAACCATCTCTAGCAACCCTCTACAGACTTTTTGCTGACACCAGGATTGATAAATTGATATTTATGGAGGTACTTATAGATAAGGGATGAGATATGAGATAAAGAGGTATCTATTTGTAACCTTATAAGTATGAAGAGTCATTAAATCTGTTTACACTTCTTGTAATGAAGATCAGAAATCAGTTCTAATTTCCTTTCTTTTTCTTTATTCTTTTTTTTGCATTTTCTTTTTCCTGGCACTTTTTTATTTTTCTAGTCTCTTTTCTTACTTCAATAGAGTACAGGTAGTCCTCAACTTACAACCATTCATTTAATGACCATTTGAAGTTACTACGGTACTGAAAAAAGTGACCTGGCCAGTTTTCACACCAAAGACCATTGCAGCATCCTCATGACCGTGAAGTTAAAATCATGTTTATGATGATTGCAGTGTCCTGTAGGATCATGTGATCACCTTTTTGCAACTTTCTGACAAGCAAAGTCAATGGGCAAGCCAGATTCATTTAACAACCATGTTACTAATGATATTAACAAATGCAGTGATTCACTGAACTGTGGCAAGAAAGATAATAAATCGGGGCCAAGTTCACTTAACAACCATCTCACTTAGCAACATTTTGGGCTCCGTTATAGTTGTAGGTTGAGAAATACCTGTAACAGATTTGGAAGGGACCTTGGAGGTCTTCTAGTCTCATCCCCTGCTCAAGCAGGAGACCCTATACATTTCAGATAGGGCAAGCGCAGGACTGGGTGGCAGGTGGGTGAAATGTGCAAGTTTAGTTTGCATTAGTTTTTCCTAATGTAATCAAAATATTTAACAAAAGTTATTATTATTATCTCTTTTATCCATTAAACATGAAGCTCAGTCAACCGAACATTTAAAATGTATCACAAATATAATTTACTGGCGCTAATGGTTGATACGGGTTGCTGCCAGCCTCCTGGGCATCAACTAAGTATCTTCTTAAAATATATGATGTTCCTAGTAGCAGAGTTTTCTGCAGTTCCCTTGGTGTTATTGCAGGAAGCTGCAATTTCTTGATGTATTTTATAAAATTCTTGGACATGATACCAAGTGCCCTGATGGCAGTGGGTATCACTGTTACATGTTTCATCCATAATCACGTAGTTTCGATGGCCAGGTCACGATATTTTGTTATTTTTTTCCAGTTCTTTTTCTTCAACTCTGGCGTCTCCCAGTACAGCAATATCAATAAATTGTGCACTTCAGTTTTCGACAACTGTGATATCTGGCATGTTGTGTTCCAAATGATGAGCCGTCTATATTCGAAAGTCCCACAAGATCTTCACCGTCTCGTTTTCGACAACTTTTTCCATGTTCCCATGACTTTTCAGATACAGGTAAGGCATATTTTTTACATAATAACCAGATTAATTTAGCAACTCAGTCATTATTGTTGTTGTTGTTGTTTTGAATGAATTGGAGAAGATAACAAAATACAAGGACCTACAAATAGAAATAGAATTATTATGGCAAAGGCAAGCAAGGATAGTACCAATAGCAATAGGCATCTATGGTGTAATCCCAAAACAATTGGAGCACCACTTGAACTTCACTGGCATTGACAAATTCACCATCAGTCAATTGCAGAAGGCAGCTTTACTTGGGACAGATCCATCCAGTGACGATATCTGTAATTCTGTGAAACATTCAGATCTGCCTATTCCATGTCCTTGGTAAGGACTCGATAGGTAGACAAAAATGCCAAACCCAGTCTGAACATCTGGCTGACTGTGATAATCATCATCATCATCCTTCGAATTATCAAATTATCAAACGATCCTTCGAATACAGACGGATCGTCATTTGGAACACAACACGCCAGACATCATGGTTGTCGAGGGCCGAAGAGTTCAGTTTATTGATATAGCTGTACCAGGAGATGCCAGAGTCGAAGAAAAAGAACT
>JANHFT010001874.1:95631-111491 GCA_032467955.1 Pseudoxenodon macrops | reverse complement strand
TCTTGCCTAGGCAGGGGGTTGGACTAGAAGACCTCCAAGGTCCCTTCCAACTCTGTTATTCTATTCTATTCTAACATCCTGGCTGAACACTTGAGGAAAAATCCAGGTCTTCATATTCCAAACCAAGAGGGTTGGGGCCCTCCAGATCTTCAGGGTGAGCTATTCTGTAGGGCATTTACTGTGACAGAGAAGGCACGATGGCTTGGTTCTACAATATGACATTGTTTAATAGAAAAGACTAGAATAGGGCTGTCAATCTCCAGACCATGGGCCAGACGCATCACACACTGGCCACACCCACGCCCGGTTTAGCGACCATGACAACATGAGTTTGACACCCCTGGACTGGAAGGAAACTTTCTATATGGGATCTAGAGGGGCAGGCAGAGACACTATAGATGCTATCTACCTATAGCAGTGTTCCTCAACATTAGCAATTTTAAGATGTGTGGACATCAACTCCATGAATTGTCCAATAACCCCTTTTCTTCTGCCTGTTCTTGTGCCTTGTGAAACACCATTTAGAAATAAATAGTCACTGCTGTAGCAACTTTAAATAAATCTACGATGCTGGTGAAGTACTGACACATAGAATGCTTGCTAGTCTGCTCCATGTTTGCATTTCTAGGCCACCTGTGTTGCTTGCAAAAAAAAGTAATGGAGTTCAGTCACACAGACATGACCACTATCTTGACTTTCTTTTTAAATCCACTTCTGTGGTCAACCCTGTGTAGTCCCATGAATCCATCTGGGTGAACTTCAGGGGTGGGTTGTGGATCGTTTTGCTGCCTATTCACTCAGCGCCTCGCGTGCATGCAGCAATCAAAAAATAGCAATCAAAAAAATCCAAGATGGCGGTGCCCACAGAGACACCAATGGAACCGTCTCCGTTACATCATCGCTGAGTTACTAACAGTTCTAAAGAATTGGTTAGAACCGGTAGGAATCCACCTCTGGTGGACTAGCCCAGGCAGTTTTCCAGTCTAAATGATGACTTGAAGACATACTACCAAGCAAAGTTTGATGCAATTATTGTTTGTTATTGCTTATCATTTTAGTGTTTTTATCATATTGGTCCTTGGTTTTGGTTTTGGTTTTGTATGCCATGCCATTCTGTGTGCTATACAACTGTACAGTGTTAGCATAAATATATAGGTAGGTAATTTTTTTTTGTTCCACCCCATTTTTGGGAAATACTATCCCTTTTTATAATGCAATTCCTGATATGTATTTAGCCCAGAGAAATGTAATGCAGTACTGTACGAACAGGTGTGGGTTCTGTGTTTGCAGTCATCCTGAGATGTGTAGTTTCTCTCTCTGTGTGAGTGTGTATGTGTATGTTTGCAAAGCACTGAATTTTAAAAGGCACTGACAAAGTTGTTGGAATATTCAAACACTACCCTGCAGTGACACCAAGAGGTAGAAAACCATATGCTATATCATTTTACTGAATTATGTCAAGGATGAGACGTGCTAAATCCGACTGCTGGCATCTGAATGTGTCCATTTGTAGGACACATCAATTCTTTTTATGAATGGTTCTTCTTATTTTACACTATTTCTTCCTGCCAGTAGCCCACATGTCAAATTTCCCTGTTTACAACTCTGGCATCTCCAAATTAAAAAGTAATCAGATAGCCAGAAATGGAACATATCTCTGGCAGGAACTCCTACAGAAATCCAGCAACAATTAGAATAAGTGATGCTTGCTTTAATTAACCTGAGGAGCTTTCAGGCAACTGATGATATTTCTTCATGTGTATATGTATATAACCTCTTGACTTAGTGTGACAAGCTGGTATTTAGCCATGTGTTCTTGCTGGCTGGTCAAGTACCAAGGTTGCTATACAGAAGCCTCCCCAAATCTTGCCAGTTCAGACTGGTTCGCTAGAACCGGTAACAGGAATTTTCCCCCCACTCACTGAACCTCAGCGATGGGTGGCTGGACACACCCCTGAACTGGTCCTCTCAGTCCTCCCAGTGGAAATTGCCTCGAAAATAACCCTCTGCACATGTGCAAAGCCTCCTGCGCATGTGCAGAGGGTTATTTTCGAGGCAATACCTGAATGTGACGGGGGAGCGTGCCAAAACATACACTTCCATCATGACCCAAACCGGTAGGAAAGGTAAGTAGAACCCACCTCTGCCCCAAATGCTTTGTGTTGGCTTGTGCTTCTTTGTTGATACAGTAAGTACAACTGGATTGATTGTCATGGGAAGATTTCTTATTGGTGATGGGACCTCTCCATACAGAAGTTGAGCTGGTATCAGAGGTAGTCTTAAAATCATCAGAGACAACTCTGGAAGAATTAATGGGAAAAATTAGAACTGATTTGTTGTTGTTCAGTCATTAAATTATGTCTGGCTGTACGTGACCCTATGGACCACAGATCGCCAGGCCCCCTGTCCTTCACTGTCTCCTGGAGTCCTTCCAAACTCAGACCCATTGTCTCAATGACACTATTTAACCATCTCATCTTCTGCTGTCCCTTTCTTCTTTTGCCTTCAATCTTTCCCAACACCAGGGTCTTTTCCAATTATTTATTTATTTAGCATATGGCAAATACATGGACTTATAGTAGTTCAAATGTTAATGTCAAGTCCACTCGGTCATTCAAGGACAGGGTGGTCTATATTGAAAAAAATCAGACATTGGGCCTTTGTAAGCTCTTGATGGACATTGGAACACAATGTGGTTGATATTTTGTCGAGGAGCACCACAGTCACACTGAGGGGTAGAAACAAGACCCTACTTAAACAATAAGTCCTGGCGGACACCATGTTGGGTACGGATCCTGTTCAGAGTTGACCAATGCTGGTAAGGAAGGTCAAAACCTTCCTTACATAGGTCATCTATGTTCAGCAGTCCATTTGTCTTCCCACTGTGTCTTTATCCGTTACCATGTAAACTCTTTTCCAGTGAGTCCTCTCTTCTCATTTGGTGGCTAAAAGTATTTGAGCTTCAGTTTCAGTTTCTGTCTTTCCAAAGAACAATCAGAGTTGATTTCCTTTAGGATTGACTGATTTCAACCCTTTGCCATCCAAGAATCTTCTCCAACACCACCATTTGGAAACATCAATTCATTGGTGCTCAGTCTTGCTTATGGTCCGGCACTCACAGCCACACATTGCTACTGGGAAAACCATAGCGTTGACTGTAGAAATTGATATATTGACCATTAAATGAAATGGAGTTAGGCAGTTATGGCTGTTGAAGGTTTGTGATTTTAATAAATAACATTTTGGTTGGAAAACGTTGAGTAGGATAGGACAATATTCCTAGTGCTGGTGGTTCAAACTGGAGCAAACCTGGAGAAATTTGTTGAAGCAAAATATGGGATGTGAATTGAGAAAAGAGCTAAAGGGGACAAAGTGTCCCTGGATATAATCTTCCCCAGTAAAATAATCCCCAGGGATCAACTAAAAAATTCAAATGGAAATTCAAAGTATTATTGCACACAGTGGGAGGGCAAAGTTCTTACCTTCCTGAGAAAAAAAATGCACCCAATGTCTGTCAGCTCTTCCTAACTCTAAAATTAGGAAACAGGTAGATTTAAAAATAGAGTAAATTTACACATAAATTAATCCCACATTAATCCCACACCGCCCTGAGTCTTTCGAGAGAAGGGCGGTATAAAAATTTAATAAATAAATTTAATAAATAAATAATCTGCATATATTACTCTAGACTATTTTGAAACAGGAAAAGAATGTTCTTGCTTGCAGTTTAAACCATTTACAGTTAAGGCTTGATAAGGGAGAATTCTTGACGGAGGAATGCAATGCAAGTAGTTTGTTTCCAAACCAAAGCTAAAAAACAATGTCTCATGCTTCCTAATTTAATATGCTTTTTAATAAAAGGATTAAGACATTCAAAAGACTTTCCTTTGCATTGTCTCATATTTATCAGATAATATAAACTGCCTGTTCCGGTCACACTTAATTGATGAAATGAATTTATATTCCACTAGTATCTCATGGCTCTCCGCAATGTAGAAAATATGCAAAGACCAAAATCATTAACACCATATATCATCATCCATTGTAAACTGAAAACACAAACACTATATGAAGTGAAAATAAAAACACCAATTAAATTAGAAGAGAATATTTGTAACTCAGGGTTGAAGTGTGTGGTTCTCTTGTGCTCTCTGACCTTGGTTATTTTCTTGAAGATGTTTCATTACCAAATAAGGTACTGGTTTTATCAGTACTAGTAGGGAGAGGTGAGCAAACCTCACTCCCTTATTAGCATTGAAGATGTTACCTGATTTAGTAAGCTTACATCTACAAGAAAACAACCAAGCTCAGAGAGCACCAAGGACCCTACAAAAGCTACATTAATAACCATGATAACAAAAGAATATGAAATAAAAGGTGGTATATACTGTAGATAAATATCACTGGAACACTCTAGAAAATCTCAGGTTTTAATAACCTTCTAAAAACCGTCAAGAAGGAGTTTAACCTGATCTACAAGGAGACACCAGCATTGATACTGAGAAGCATTACATTTTAGCTTCATGTCTCTTGGAAGTGTGGGACAATGGTGATGTTCTCCTTCAATGTTTTTAGCACGTTGGATTGATAGATATTGGAGGAAACACTCTGTAGGTTTAATAGCCTCTATAAAAACATCTGCTGTTAAGACTTTGAGGACATGAGAGCTTCAAAGGAGCCTCTGGAACTTTTCATTGTATCTTTCTGAGTTAGGTGTCCATTGATAATACTGTATGAATTCACAGTAATATGATGCAGTAGTGATAAACTCTACCAATAGTATTTTGACAACAATGCATCTAATATGATAATTATAATGATAATATCATCCTGGCTTTGACATCTAAAACGTGTGGTTCTCCATTTTTAAATTCAGAATCCCAGAATGTATAGTCTTTTCTTCTGGCATGGAAATGTTGAGGTTCATATATGTACAGGAAGTGTGTAATGTGTAAACTTTGACACATTTAGCTCAGCATTGTCGAACCCAATTGGCTATGGCCATCAAAGATTTCAAGTAGTTTTATCTGAAACGACCTGCATGAAAATATTAATTCCTGGTGAATCAGATTTCTGACTTCTCTGACTCAGCACAACTTACAATGCCAATTGTGTACCAGCGAACACCTCATCTCCTTTCTTTCCTCATTGTCCTGCTTTGGTTCAAAAACAGCTGCCTTATTTGTGGCAAAGCAAAACAACAACAACAACCCATTCTGTATGATTGTGAGCAGGCAATACATCACGAATAATTGAGCCTTCTCCCTTTGCAAACAGAAGCGGAGCTTTTAAAATGTCGCCTATTCTAATAACACACACACACACACAAACAGGCCTGAGCATATGTCATTCCAGTAGCCATCACCCTGTCAAAATGCCCCCTGAGGTAATTTTTTTCTTCTGGTTGGAAAAAGCCATAGCCGCAGCAGTGAATGTTCAAGTTGTTAGACAGCAAGTATTTTGGGGGAAATGACAGCTGGCTTGTCAGATGTTAATGCTAAAGCACTTGTGTTTGTACGTTACAACAATAATGTGTTGAGCTTTTATTTCTGCATTAGTGTATACAGGGCCGGGGCTGTGAAACTGCCTCATAAAGCCTGTAGGGAAAACAAGACGAGTTTGGTAATGCTTTCATTCATATTGTCACAATCCCGCTCCATGTAAATTATCAGCGTTTCTATTTTTGTTTGCATCACCCAATATTTTCTTGACAGAAACATCTGCTGCTGAAGAGTAAATTTAGTATTAACTACTTGGAGCAAAATTAGTTGCCTAAAAGGAAATATTTGAGTAGGAATGCTGGTCATGGTGGTATTGATTGGTATGAAAACTTTCTAAAGATTTACAAATAACTTTAAAAAAAAGATATATATGGTAATATAACAGAATAATAATATTGGAAGGGGACCTTGCAGGTCTTCTAATCCAACCCCAGCTCAAACAGGATATCCTATACCATTTTAGACAAGTGGCTGTCTACTCTCTTCTTAAAAGCCTCCAGTGATGGCACACTCACAATTTCTGAAAGCAAAGTTGTTCCACAGGTTAATTGTTCTGTATATTAGGAAAATTCTCCCCACTTCTAGGTTGCTTTTCTCCTTGATTAATTTCCATCCATTGTTTCTTGTCTTGCCTTCTGGTGCTTTGGAAAATAGGTTTTGACCCCTATTTTTATAGTTTATAGTTAAACTTTATAGTTCTTTATGGTTGACCCCAGTAAATATATGTGCTTGACTTCTGCATTATTCAGTACACTATATAGAATATTGTTTGGCAAATAAATGTTCTTCCATTTTTCCTAACCAATTCCATGATGATGGTGGTGGTGGTGGTGATAGAGGCTTGGCTTTTAAATTTGATTTCTGGGCATAAGAGGATTTTGAAGAAATTACCCATGAACATTTCTTGGGTATGAATGTGCGATGAAGTGGTCTAAATGTCCTATTTCAGTGTGCAATCATTTCTCCATCAGTTTCACAGTTTCCCTATGGTACTTTACCATATTGCTACTACATTCCAAAGAAGTTAGTCTCCTGTAGCTTTATCAGCAATGGAGCAGTGATTTGATTGAGTGAGTGACTATAATTCAATATCAAATTGTGGGTACTCCATTGCTGGGGGGCCTTCAAGAAAAGATTGGACAATCTTTTGTCCCAGAAATAATCAAGTATTCTGCCTTGGACAGGGGATTAGGCTAGAAGACTCTGAGATTTCTTCCAACTCTATGATTCTATGCCTATGCATCATCAAATCAGTGTCCACTGTTAGCAACCACATAGATAGATTTCTTCCATGATGATCTGTTCCTAATCTTGACTATCAAATTTGGGTTGATTTGTTTGATGATCCATCAATTTGTTTTCTTGGCTGTGCACTCAATTCTCAGGAGTCTTCTCCAACACCAACATTCAAAAATGTGAATATTTCTCCTATCTTGCCTCTTCAAAGAACAACTTTCACTTCTGTAGGTTATCACAGGGAATACCATTGCCCTACTCTGATCTCCACAGGGATAGAAACATCTTGGCATCTGAAAAAGTTCTTATTTTACAAGAATGTAATAGCTGCGATATCAAATGCTGGTCTGCCGTGTATTTCTTGACTGCTTGTTTCTTTAATGTTGAGGATTGATCCTAAAAGGCAGAAGGTATCTGTCAATTTAATATCCATTCTGTTGTTGAAAAAACTCTCCGTCCTCTGAAGAAATTCAGAGAAAATCTCCATTTCATTTCTCTACTCATGAATTTTATGGCAATTTCAAATAGGTAATTCCTTTGTCTAGCACCACTTAATGATTAAAAAAAATGGGCTGATCAATGATTTCCAGTCTCCTGGGAACTGCTTAAAATTTCTTATGTATGAAGGAATCTTTAAATGCTTATGTCAGATTTCCTATGAATCACAGAGAATATGACAGATGTAGCCCTGGCCAAGTTCTTAATTATTGCCTTACAATTTTGTGGAATGAATTAAGAATTAGGAGACAGCATGCTGGGGGCTGCCCTGTGGATGGAATAATCAATATATATTTTTTAAGATGAGGAATATATATATATATATATATATATACACAAATAAAAGTATGACATACAATATCCACTATGGATATGGACTCACATAGGGAAACATTAAATTAGTCTACTTAGGTAATGCTGCTACATTGTCTTACTGAAGTACTCTATAAAATTTAGATTCAGCTAGTCAATAGCATTTCAGCAATGTACAAATGTATGCGGTTTAGAATGCTGAAGAAGGAAATTGTCAACTTTTCTTCCACCAGTCACCAACCAAAGCATACAATTAGAGCAGAGGTGGGTTTCTACCAGTTCCATCTGGTTCTATAGAGTAGGTAGTAACTCCGCGATTATGTCACGGAGCCAGTTGTGTTGGTACCTCTGTGGGCGCCGCCATCTTGGATTTTGCTTCTGCGCATGCGCAGAAGCTAGTTTTTGACTGCCTTGCGTGCGCTCGCTCACATGCTTTGTGTGTGCACTCGCTCACGTGCTTTGCACGCATGCTCGAGGTGCAACCCTGAGCAAACCAGCAATAAGAAGATTGAGAACCCACTTCTGAATTAGACTTTCAAACATATATTTTTGGAAATAGAAGATCATTCACCTGCCCCCTTCATGTTTCACACTTAATCAGACTTACCAGTGTCCAGTAGCACGCACCAAAAACATTCTACAAAGACAAAAACTATGTTGTGCTTAACAAGGTTTGGGTATTAGCTATTCATTTGCAAAATAAATCGAACTTAACGTTAACCTTAAGGAAGGTTGGTGGGCAAATGTGTTTATTTGATTGTTCATTTTCTGCCTTAGCATATTGTCCAAACTCACCCTTTTTTTAGTTAGGTTATAGTTCAGTGTATTGTGCTCTCAGAAAATGAATTTATTCCATAAGCAGGTTAAGCATGCTTGATGAACTTAGAGTGGTAAACTAAACCTATGAATAATGCCATAAGTCAAGTGCTCGATGTAGCCTGGACCTCTGCATGATTGGAATTCCAGATCCATCATAAGGCTAAGCTTTTTCTTCTTTGCACACTAGACTCAGACATAAAAATAGGTCAGATTATAGCAGGGTCTGTATAGCATGCAATATCATAGGTAGGGTACCTACTTACTGTGTTCAGAAATTGCATACAGTATTTATTGGATAGAGCTCGTAATATATGAAAACAAGTTTTATATAAATCATTAAGGATATTTTATGACATGTTAGGCACAAGAAAGTTCTCAAGATTGATTTTTGTTTAGCAATTCACAAAATGTGGACTTAAGTGAAGTGGTTCATAAAGCATATTTTAATAGTCCTTCATGACATCCCTAAAGGGAGAGAAATACATAGCCATCCCAGCAAGATACAAATTGACATTTCATATGGAAAGTATGACAGTCTTCGATCAAGAAACTCCCTGGAGAACAACAGTTCTTCCATGAACTCCTTTTCTATTTCCCCTGTAAATAATATATTATGAACTGGTTGAGGCTGCATCCAAAATGCAAGCAATCAAATATTCACCAGCTTGATTAGTCAAATAATTAAGCATTCTCCACCCTTTTCTTGGGGAAACAAAAAGAAATCTGAAATTACAATACTGATAAGAAGGTAATACAAATTTGCTTTCTGATATTTGAAGAGCCATACGATGCCAAAATAATACAATCATACTGGTACAAAATGGAAAATTGTAGTCTTTTTTCCAAAGGTAATGGGGAAATGGTTTGGAAACTATCTGAGTTTATTCTATTTATCTGAAAGTGTTAGAACTAAAAGAAAGAACATATGTATTCGCCTATACAAGATAATATTAAAACATAATTAGGAAATTACAGTATTGTGTTTTGAATTGCATTATGCATTACAGGAAGAACTGGCTTGAATTAGTCCTTTCTCTTCCATCTGCTTAGGGATTTTTGGCCTACATGGTAAAATGTGAAGAGGAAAAAACATTATATTCATTTCTCTTCTCCTAGTAAGTCATAAACCTCTCAGTAGTACTATTAATTACACAGAACTTCAACATTTTGTAGGGACATAGGAAATTTTCTTCAGTCTGAGTAAGATTATTGATCCAGTGTTTCTCAACCTTGGAGATATGAAGATGTTTGAACAACTCTCAGAATTCCACAGCCAGCATTCTCCACCTCACCTTGTATAGTCATGGAAACTATGCAGGGTTAGAACTGTGATAAGTTATTACCAGAAAATATTAGGAGTGTAGGGAAAGCAAAACTGGGCCTGCATGTTTGGGCATGCTACATACGGTATGTTGAATCCATGGCTTCACAGGTATCCAGCAAAGGATTGATACTATTTATGTATTTGTAAATGGAATGGTAATGAAGATGCTCACCTCCCATTTGGAAGGTTGAGAGTTCAATCCTAGGTAGTGGCAGATAAAGAAAACAATATGTGCTGTGAACACTGTGTGGCATCAGGAAGGGCATTTGGCCAGTAAATGCTCAGCTCCATCCAGTGGCCCCAACCCTATCCCTAAATTAAGAGAATACATGGTTGCAAAAGGGAGTTTATGTATTTGTAAATGGCTATGTATACTAGACAGAGTTAAGAGAGACAGAGGAAAAAAGTATTATAGGGATGATGGGATCTGCATGTGTGAATGGGAAGATTAATTCAGAAGGAAGATGGAGTGGACTAGGGGAATTGACCAGGGGTGGGTTGTGAATATTTTTGCTGCTCAGGGTTGCGCTGTGTGTGTGTGCATGAAGCAATCAAAAACTAGCTTCTGCATCTGCACAGAAGCAAAAATTAGCTTCTGCGCAAAAGCAGAACCAAAATCCAAGATGGTGGTGCACACGGAGACCTGGAGTTACTACCAGTTCTATAGAACTGGATAGAACTGGTAGGAACCCAACTCTGGAATTGACATGCTCTTTTAAGAAATAAAATATGTTTTATGGGATAAGTTTCCTAATTTGGGCAAAATTTTGATTTCCATCAATATATGAAAATAAATTTGATTTCTTATGTTTGAGTGAGAGACACCTAATCATAAGGCTCACCTCTTTCATGTCTCTCCAAATATGAAATAGCTCAGATTCACTGTAAGATTAAGATTTAATTAAAAACTATGCCTATCTACAAGAAACATGACGCTATAAAATAAATGAATTGTTCTTGTTGATTTTCTAAAGGTAAGACTGTTGATAACCAAACACAGTCTATAGTTCCAGGAACCATTTATGGGGGTAGAACTATAGGTGCTTGTCCTGAAGAGGAGAAGTTTGATTTTAGCTATCTTAAATTTCTTTCTTACAACAGTCATACCATTTTCCTGTGCAACCTTAGCAGTGAAATTTAGTTTTCCATGCAATTTGCATAGAGTTAAGTAGAGGAAATCCTCAACGTACAACCATATTTGAGACCAACATTTCTGTTATTAAGCAAGACAGCTGTTGAGTCAATTCCTCCCCCCATTTTAAAGCCTTTCTTGCTAAAGTTGTTACGTGATTCATTGCAGTTAAGCTTGTTAAATTAGTAATACAACTGTGAAGTGAATCTGAGTTCCCTATTGACTTTGCTGACCAGAAGGTCGCAAAAGGGATCACATAACCCGGGACACTGCAACCGTCATAAATATGAGCCAGTTGCAAAATCCCAAGTTTTGATTCCGTGATCATGGGGGTGCTGCAACAGTCATATGTGTAAAAAATGGTCAGAAGACACTTTTCTCCAGCGCCATTTTAACTTTGAACAGTCACTAAATGAATGGTTGTGAATTGAGGACTGTTTGGTGAGGTAGTTTGTTCTGATTCAGAAGATATTAGCTTTCATTGTGAGAAGGAGAAGGGAGCTAGGGAGGCTAGAGAGAAGTTCCCTGAAGATGGGGTCCATCATGAGAATAGGAATAGGAATAGGAGTAGGAGTAGGAATAGGAATAGGAATAGGAGTAGGAGTAGGAGTAGGAATAGGAATAGGAATAGGAATGAGCAGAGCAGAGCAGAGCAGATTAGAGTACAAAATTATGCATGTACTCACATATATTATATGACACGGAGAAACAATACAGTCTAGTTCAGATATATACATGTACATGCCAAGAGAATGAGTCTGAAATCTTGGAATACAAAACCTCTGGTCCTGGTGATCGACCCAGATTGGATCCATTGTATTCTCCCTAAACTATCTTCGATTGTACGAGGGGGGGGAGGGAGAAAAACTATGACCTCACTATGTTCGTTTCCTTAGACAATGATTTTACCATTTAGATGGAGAGAATCTAGTATTTCTATTAAGCCTAAACAAAGTGCTAATATAATTCTTCAAGCAGTATATAAAAAATTCATTATCCCTTTGAAGGCTAAACAAGTTGGAGCACCAGCAGAATAATGCAGTGGATCTTACTTACGATCAGCATCTCTCCTGAATTGTGTGCCGCATGCACAGATGTTATTTATTGACAAAAAAAACTCAAGAAAATGCCTGGCTGGTATTCAGTGTTTATTAGAGTGGACCCTGGAGGCATTAGAGCAGAGATCGCTGTCCTTTGTATGAAAAAAAAAAAGCCCTATTGCATATATTGCATAACATTAATTTTGTAAATCTATTTCCTAAGCCACCAGCCCCTCAGTATGATTAGGATATAGATTTTCACAGGATAAGGAATACCACATCAGATTTCTTTGTAATGTGATGGAACCCCTACTGTGTATGAAATGAAGGAGACCAAATTTTTAGCAGCTCCTGAGGACAGAACAAAATTAATCAGCTCTAAAGGTGACCAGCCTACGCCGGCTTCTCCATTATTGAAAGCTATACAGATAGAGATATAGACTAAACTTCCTATGCAATCCATAAATATTTTTTGGGAGGGAAATGACATATATTACAATTTGGAGGATTATGGAGATGTCCTGTTGAAGAGGAACTGAGTTAGAAGCTCCAAGAAGCAGGAAAATTCATGGGATGGAACTGAAGATTATCTATTCCTTTGGAAAGAATCCTTTGAACCAGAGGTGGGTTTCAGCAGGTTCTGATCACTTCTGGAGAACCAGTAACGGAAATTTTGAATAGTTTGGAGAACCAGTAAATACTATCTCTTACTGGCCCTGCTCCCATCTATTCTCTGCCTCTCAAGCTAATTGGGAGGAAATGGGGATTTTGCCTTAACCTTCCCCTGGAGTGGGAAGGGAAGGGAGATTTTGCAGTATCCTTTCCCTGCCACGCCCACCAAGCCACAATATACCACCAAGCCACGCCCACAGAACTGGTAGTAAAAAAAATGTGAATCCCAGCACTGCTTTGAACCTAAATCTCCAGATCCCAGAGAGCTCTAATTCTAGAACTGAATCATCAGTTAAGCTACCAATTAGCTCTGAAAAGGTGCCTAAAGACACTCCTGGATGAAGCCACCACTCAAATGTAAACTCAGCTCATCCCCAACTGAAGACCTGATTACTTAAGAAAGATGGTCAATGCATGTCAAGGGGGTTCTATATTCTTCTTCTTGGCTTCATGGCCAGGATTCTATTCCAAGAACCTATCAAGATGTCAACAATTTATAGACTGCTTCCACTTGGGTGAGAGCCAAAAGAACTATTATAATCAAATAATAAGGAAAGGATAATACTAGACCTGGCTTGCCACAATGGGCCGCTGATATATTTGCAGATGTGGGGTGGGAGGAGTGTTATAGAAGAGGAATCAAAAGGCAGGGGAGAATGTCATCAACTTGGTCTAACATAATAACATGTTTTATTTATAATATAAAATTTCAAAGTTTTTTTTTTTTTAAAAAGCACCTCACATTGGTATCACTACATATTTTATCAGTTTGCTGTAATATAATATTATACATATCTTAAACAAAAATGTGAGCATAATGAGAAGAACACAAGCTCTAGCAGGAAATGCTAGTTTAGATAATTCTTCACTGTAGAGTTTATTCTTTTAATGTGTTCTTCCTATTCAAACATTGGCATTCTTCTTGCTTGTAGTGCTACAGCATTGGAATGATAAAAACTGAACTAGCAGCTCTCACTCCCAATCCTTCCATTCTATGATTCTTTGATTCCGTGATCAGTGGTGGCCAACAAGTTGTTTAAAACCTCAGAAAATTCAATCCACTTTTATTTTATTTTAAACTGTGGGAAGCAGTCTGTCTCTTTAACAGTCCACCATGAAAGAAAATGTGGATGGGAATATGGCGGATGGGATGTATTGGTGGCAAAATGTATCAGTATCAACATCACCCCAATCCCGAGATCAGGGGTAGGTTCTAACTTACCTCGCTGCCTCCCGCGTCGCATGGCCCCGCCTCATGGATGCGCAGTACAAAAAAATCCCAAAAAAGAAAGGTCGAAAACAAGAGGGTGATGCATGCGCAGAAACCCGGCTTCTGCGCATACGCAGAAGAAGAAAAACTGGAATTTAAAAAAAAATCCCTCCCCCAAAAAAATTCCAAAAAAAAGATGGCAGCATCCACGGACCACAACCAGTTCCGTGACATCACCAGCGGCTTACTACCTACTCTATAGAACCGGTCCAAACTGGTAGGAACCCACCTCTGGCCGAGATGCAGGACTTGAAGATCCTGGATTACCTCTTTAAAAAGCTTGAAAGGAAATTTGAATTGTTAATGTGTCAGGGTAATGATTGCATGTTTTTTTTATTGATCGATTTATCAACTTTCTATACCGCCCATCTCGCCTAAGTGAATCTATCTATGTAATGGACTAATCACTTTAAGTATGATTGATTGATTTGGATATTAAGTTAAATTAGTTGAACCTGGTTTTATCTATTTCTTCATCTTAGCCGTTCCTGCCCTTGTAGAGATTGGCTACTGGCAGGCTGTGCAAACTGTATGAATGCACTCCAAAGCATTCCATAATGACGCCAAAAAGATGAAATGTAAAATCATAACACGATGAAGCAAACTCCATCCTTTCAGAACGGCAGCATGACATCACACAGAAGTACATAAACCATGAGGTCTTTATCACCACTCTGCACCCACACAGACACGCCTGATTTTTTTAAATTAATTTATTTATTTTGCATATATTACACAGCTGGGGTTGTGGGCAGGGTCTTTATGGTTTGCAATCTCAACTTGAGAATTCAGGGCTACGTGTTGCACTTTAGAGAATGCCAGTCTCTTTTCCAAAATCTTCCGTTAGGTTGGGGTCGATTGAAGAGGCAGGATTCTTATGGTAACTTCAGCTCTTTATTAGCGAAAACAGCATAGTCGTCTTGGGTAAAAACTCTCTGCTGGCTGGCTGACAGCACCCCCTTTTAAAGGGCTCTGTCAGGCCCCTTGGTCATTGATAGCGTTTATTTTCCCGCCGCTCGAATGGACCAATGAGCGGCGGGTATGTAAATGACTGTATGCACACTGGACCGGAGTGAAACCTTTTGCTCTTTATTTAGATATTTAACATCTTCCCTTTCTCACCTTAAGGACAAGGAAAATGTAGCCAGGTAAGCAAGTGGGCCATTTGGCACAAGGGATAGAAAAAAGATGAATTTGAGAAAGAATTCAGTAAGGAGGAACAAATACGGTCAATTGCAATGAAAAGAAGAAAAGTTGATTAATGGAAGGCTACCAAAGTTATCTATCTAAACTTAACAGGAACATTAAACTTTTAATAAATACATGGGACAATTCCCTCACTGTGTTTGACCTTTATATTCCATCAGCCTCTTGAATTCAATGTTAAGTTTGCTCAACATGTGGCTTTCTAGAAGAATAAGAGCAGTTTCCAAGGAGCATCAGTCAGACTGTCTAATCAATGGCTTGCATAACCTGGATAATTTCTACATTGTCTGATTAGAATAAGGTTCAGCCTTATCATAGAAAAATCAGCCCAGATTTATAGTCTTTTGCAGGATATTTCTAACACATGGGAGTTTATAGCCAGACAAAAAAAAGAGGGTTTTCTGTACCTTATAGCCAAAATATTTATTGTTCAATTTTGGAAAGATAAACCTATGGCCCCAACTATTCAGTGGGCTGCAGAATTGATTAGTATAGATTAGCTATGGAATGTCTGCAAATTATGGCTTCTATTTTTTAAAAGGTATATTGTATGTATGTATGTATGTATGTATGTATGTATGTATGTATGTATGTATGTATGTATGTATGTATGTTTGTACATACCCTGTTTCCCTGAAAATAAGACCTCCCCGGATAATAATCCCAATCAGGATTATTGAGCACATGCTAAAGTAAGCCATCCCTCGAAAATAAGCCCTCCCCAAAACACAGCAGCAGTCATGAGGTGACCACACTCACCGCCTCCTGCACCACAAAAATAATAAGACCTCCCCGAAAATAAGACCAAGTGCTTATTTCGGCAGTCAAAAGAAAATAAAACCCTGTCTTA
>JANHFT010001873.1:425416-440810 GCA_032467955.1 Pseudoxenodon macrops | reverse complement strand
GTGAATGCTCCAACACTGGAAGTTTTTAAGAAGATGTTAGATAACCATTTATTTGAAGTGGTGTAGGGTTTCCTGCCTAGGCAGGTGGTTGGACTAGAAGACCTCCAACGTCTCTTCTAACTCTGTTATTCTATTCTATTCTATTCTATTCTATTCTATTCTATTCTATTCTATTCAATAGTTATTTCTTTCCCATCGTCAATGCAAGAAATTTTTCAAAGGAGATGAAATTTCTCTGTGATTTGTAATAGCATGTTGACTGGACATTAATGGCTATGAACAGGATTGGATTGTAGTGAGAAACTAGAATGGCAGCTGGTATACTGAATACCTAGCAACTCAGTAGGTCTTCTATGGGCTCCTTGATCCTGTCTTGGGATTGGTATTGGACTTTTTGAAGCTTGCATTTTAGTGATTTCAGCCTCCTGGTCCTATGTTACTATGACTTCATGGACAATAAGATAATCTTGGGGTTGTGTTGTCCCAAATAATTTTAGCCCCAACACATGAATGACATCATACATTACATCTGATTTTTACTTCAGAGCAGAGGAGATGTGATCTGAGAAGTGAGGAGCTTAATATCTCTATTTTGCCATAGATTACTTCTGAGATATTCTGAACCTCTTCAGGAGTGGCAAGCCCATTATAATGGTCCACCCCATTAATCCAGAAGCTTTAGAGAGGGGGATCTGGGGTTTCCTCAATAATTGGACAGGCAGTTCCATATTGGGCCTGGTTGATCTGAGAAACTCAGACAGTGTAATGGAGGAGGTTGCTCCTGCATGCCTTCTTCACAGTCATTGAATTACACCTAAATCTATTTAGGAGTTGAAGGATATTAAGCATTTGAAAAGGTTCCCAAAACAATGGTGGTGGAAAACCAGAAGTGTATGCATCAAAGCAGTGGGTTTAACAAGTACCACCCTGGTATTAGTAACCTCTGCCATTATCACCAGTCATTTGAACTACTATAACACATTGTGAGTCACTCTGTCAGTCAGCTGATACAAATTGCAGCGGGTAGATTGCTGACCAGAGAACAACAAAAACAAAAAAAGTCAAAATAACACCAATATTGTCTCTCTTCATTGGTAAACAGTAGGCATTCTAGCCCAATTCAGAGTGCTGCTCATTACTTTTAAAGTCCAACAAAATACAATACTGGGATAACAGACAATGCTCCCGGTCTCTAGTTTGGAGAAACAAACATTGTAAAACAGACTATATATGCATGTATACAGTCTTTTTAAGAAGAGACTGGATAGTCACTTGTCTGAAATGGTGTAGGATCTCCTGCTTGAGCAGGGGGCTGGATTTATTTTTCTTTATATTTCTCATTAATTAACTTCCAAGCCATGACTCTAGTTTAGGACTATGTTAGAAGGCAACGGAAGAACCTGAAAAGGTATTTGGAATCCAAGAGAAAGGGGTTAAAACTCTATTTTTATGTCTTTTCTAGTCATATTCCTTTCCCCAGATGAATTTCTTCCAGTGTTAAAGTCTGGTTACATGCCTTTGCGTGTAAAAAGTATTTTAATAGATCAGTGGCATATATTCCTTGCCCTCCCTTCCTGCTAAGATTCAGATTCTTCATGCCAATATGACCTAGATTTGGGTCATAAAAATCAAGGCTGTATTGGGCACCTAAATTATCTCCATTGAAGTAGGGGAACACTGTATTTTCCCCCTGCCTTGATATTTAAGAAAGGAGAATTGAATGTTTTGCAGGACACAAAGCAATGGGGAAGACAGTTTGAGGATGAAATAGAGTCAGTATGATGCAAGCAGGGGATAAAATTGGGATCACCAGCTTCTCCCAGGAATGCTACAAATCATTAGTGAAGAAATGCTGCCAGAATCATCTATGACCTACATCCAGCCCTGGTAAAGTGTTCTACATACACTATCATTTCTGTTCCTCTACAAAGTAGGGAACTCAAATGGAAAGCTGAACAGAACCATCAGAGTGGAGGAATTCATGTCAAGATCAACAAGTTGTCTGTTGATATTTATTTCTGTCTTAATTTGTCTTGTACTTTTTCTTAATAACGTCATTCAAGTGACAAACAGCAGAGCTGGATATTTGAGAAGCTGAATGCCTGAGATGATTGCAGAGAGGTCAGAATCTGTTTATGCTTCCCTCGCTGATTAGATTGAACAGAAACTATCAATATATGCAAATAAACACCCATCAGCTAAATCATCCACCCATCTAATCTCTTTAGAACATAAACATTTTAACTAATCAAAGTTTTAGTGGGAAAGATGGCCAATCCTAAATCATTCCCAACTCCCAAATGGTTGATCTGTTAGATAGGCACCTTAGTCTAATTATGTTTATGTGCTGTAAACTGGCTATGTATGTACTTAACATGCCCATGTAACTAGATGTACAACTATCAAGCTTAAAGAATTTCATCTAAACATGTGTAAATAGAGGGAGGCAAATGGAATTGTTGCACCAAACAGAAAGCAATAGGCCATTGACCATTATAATAGTTAACCATATATATGGCTTTGAAAGGAAAGGCCGGATATAGTTGTGCCTCTAGTTACTTTAGCAAACTAGTTTTAGTGTGTTTAAGGTAACACGGTTTCATCCATGGCATCAAATTTTCTACACCTCATTCATTTATGCAGGGAATGAAGTGCATGTGTAGAATGGACTTTCATCTCCTCACCATCTTTCCTAAACCATCCAATTTTTTTTATCATCCAAGATATAGAGAGGCACACTGACAGAGCTGAATAGCTCAGGGCAGTGGTGAAATCTAATTTTTTTTGCCACTGGTTCTGTGGGCTTGTCTTGGTAGGCATGTATTGGTGGTGGTCATGTGACTGGGTGAGTGTGGCCAACTTGTTTTTACTTTTTAAAGCATTTTAACTAATAGCATCTGACCAGTCTGACCCCCCTCGCCAAGCCAGACCCAATGCCTCCTAGCCCCGAAGATTGCACGCCTTTCCACCTCTGGTAGATGATGGGGGGGAGACAAACAGTGCTCAGCTGCTCCCCCTTCTCACTCACCCTGAGCTTCCTGCTCATGCACAGGGTACTGGTGAGGTTTTTAGTGAGTAGCGCAGGAAGCCAGAACAGGTACAAAAGCTTCCTTCAAAAATGGCAGGAGCAAGTGCATGCTTCTTTTCTCTTGCAGGGGCTGCTTAGCTGGGAAGAGAGGAGAGAGTGTCCAACAGGGACACGAGAGGAGGGCGATGGGGTGGCTTTGCCAATGGGGGCCTCTGTGGCTGCTGCACCAAGTGCAAAAAGCGGGTACAGTTGGCTGATTCCCTTGTACTCCAGCAGTTCCTCTTCTTCCTTCTCCTGGGCGGTTGCCATGGTGCAGTCCTGCTGTTGCTGCTGGTTCTCTTCTGTCCCATGGGGAAGCTGTGCAAGCAGGAGAGCACAGTGTGGGGCTGCAGCTTCTCGGCCGTGCTGTAATGCTTCACGCTGTCCAAGCACAAGCCCAGGGAATCGGTAAACTGCACTCGCTTCTTGCACTTGGTGCAGCAGCCATGGAGGCCCTCCCATCATTGGCCTTGTAATCCTCGCTTCTGTTGCTGTCGCTGGGCAGTCGCCTTCTCTGGAAGGACCGTGCCATTGCCAAAGAAGTGTGAAGCATTACAGTGTGGCCGAGGAGCCGCAAGTGCCCCATGCCATGCTCTCCTGCTTGCAGAATTTCCCCATGAGGCAGAGGAGAGCTAGCAGTAACAGTGGGACTGCACTGTGGCAGCTGCCTGGGAGAAGGAAGTGGCGCCGTCACTGTGGCTGCTCCTTCACGCTGCAAGACAGCCCTTCTTTGGCAGTGGCACTCTCCTTTGCTGCCATCACCACCTCCTCCTTCTCGTCAGCATCTTCTCGCCTTGCTGGGTCTAATGTAGCTTCTTCATTGGGCTGGAGCTCCCTAAAGGGAGCAAAAAGTTGCCCCAACCTCAGGACTGTGGAGCTGTGGTTCTCCATAGTATGGTGCCGACACTAAGCCAAAGCTCCCGCCTCCGGAGAAGCCAGCTTTGCTGCCCCCCCACTTCGAAGCTCTGTGAGAAGCAGTGACACTCCATTTCAAAGTAGGTAGCTTTTATCTATCGAGGAGGCAAAAATATTTTTTTTGTCCCTACTGCCAGCATCGGCCTTGCCTCACGTGCCTCTGCCAGCATATTCAGCATGCCAACTAAGAATGCCAATGTGGCTGTGAAGGACCCTCACCACCCGCCCTCCCAGAGCACCACCACCATGGTTCACTTTCTTCTTTCTCCTGCTGCTGCCCCTCTCAGCCCCAATGCAGTGGCTGTGTCTCCCCCAAGGGCTGCCCACCAACCAACTGGCTGGGCCTGGCCAGAAGCGGCACATCTCCCATCATGGGCTGGACGCAGACCTCAGAAGGCAAGCGGGCGTGGGGTACTACTGGGAAGGCTGCATGGCAGGGCTGTGGGGAAGGCTGTTAGTTCTCTTCGCTTTGGCCACGACATACTTGCCTGCCTTCCATGTGACCTTCTGCTTGCCTGCCTTTGCAAGCTGGCCATGGGGATGCTGGGAAGGCCACATGGAAGTCAGGGAAGCATGACAGGACTGTGGGCCATGGGGAAGGGAGTAGGGAAGGCAGGCTGGGAAGGGGGGCAGGGGCAGCTATGTAGGCCGTGACTTTCCAGGCTTATCAGGGGCACAGCGCTTCAGGCAGGCAAGCTGCAGAGCAGAGACTGGGCAGGGCCAGTGAGCACGACCAGGGGACCGATTCAGGGGTGTGGTCAGGCAACCATCACTACTGGTTTGGTGAACTAAGCCACATGTCTGCTAACAGTTATCCTGAACTGGTCCGAACCAGTAAGATTTCACTCCTGGTTCAGGGTAGAAAAATATTCTATTGTATGAGGCAAATATACTTCTTTTCCCTTCATTTCCTCTGACTCTCGTGATAACTGAAAAGTGAGCACATGTTTATTCTCAGCCGAAGACACTGATTTATTTCTCTTGGTGCAGGGAAGAAGAGAAAGTGTCTCCTGTCACTAATATAGTTGCATCTTTTAAAGGCAGCAAGGCAAGTTGCCATAGCCTGACGATCAGGCTAAATGGCATGTTTACCAAACAAACCTGATGTGATTAAATGATATTTCCTTTAGTCTCCAGAGAATTACTAAGTGAGTAAACAGAAGAATGGTTTAGCTCCTTCCCCTCCCTTTGAACAACAGTCAGTTGAATGCTGATCCCTAGGAACTGCTATTAAATGCCACAACTCTCTCTTCTCTGCCTTATTCTCCCAAAACTCTGGTGCAGTGCTTCTCCTTTGAAGACTGACTGCCTTGATCTGTGTGTTTATATGTGCAGGTGTGCAGGTAGGGAGAGACAGTGCTTGTACCTAGTCACATCAATTTAAAATTTACATTATACTGACAATTCATATCAGTATTATTATAGGTATGGTGTTATTTCCAATTTTATCAAAAGCTATTTTCAGTATTGTACAGTAAGAAAAACAGGCAGCAAACTGATTATAGTGGCATTGCTGTCGGGGTTTACATAAGACTGTCCTAAAAACTCCCACAATGGTTGTGATTGACAATATATGCAGGAACATATTTGGTCCTTATACTTCCACCCTAGTTTTGCAGTCTATACAAAGTCTATATAAAAGGATCCTCACTCTGAAAAGACTTTGGGATTTACAGAAGGACAGTAAACGAAAGGTGTCTAAGATATCATTTTGGCAGTGAAATTCACAAGACTACTCTAGATGAATTACTATTCTCAACTACCCTGCATCCAGTTTACTATTTGGGATTATCATCTGGATGTTTGCAGATACGAATAAATTCTGTCATTACAGCACATGCTGGTTAATCCCAGTTCTTTTCTTACTTGTCAAACTTCCAATGGAAGCTTACTAGGAAGAAAACGAGAATTTGCCAAAGTGGTGGAAGTATCAGCCACTGATAGCCAGGCTCTTGTGGTCAGTCAACCAACCAACCAACCAACCAACCAACCAACCAACCAACCAACCAACTAACCAGCCCTGTTGTTATAGGTTTTTGTTTTTGATTTATTGTGTGTTTATGTTGTATGTCACCCAGAGTCACACTGTCTGAGTTCAGTAGCCTTATAAATTTTGAAATGAATGAATGATTTCCATTCTGAGCCCTTAAGCCAGTGATGGCGAACCTATGGCCTGTGTGCCACAGGTGGCACGCAGAGCCATTTCTGAGGGCACGTGAGGTGCTGCCCTGTCAGCTCCAATGTGCTTGCATGCGCTGGCCAGCTGATTTTTGGCCTTGATTTTCGGACTTTTTCACCCTCTGGAGGCTTCAGGACGCTTCCCTGAAGGCCCAACAACCAAACCAGAAGTCTGTTCCCAAACTTCCAGTTTGCCCATAGGGTCATTTTTCACCTGCAGGAGGCTTCCCTGAGGGTGAAAACAGCTCAAAGGGCAAAACGGAAGTCCCATTGGGCCATTTTTCACCCTCCGGAGGCGTTAGGGAAGCCTCCTGAGAAGCCTCCTGAATCCTCTGGAGGGCAAAAAATGGCCCAATGGGGGGGCATCTGCATGCATGCACAGTGCAGTATGCGTGGGAGGCACGCAAGAAGATAAAAGTTAGCCATCACTGTCTTAAGTCATTGACCAGAGAGCTGCTTACACTTGCCTAAACTTTTCCCTGGAAAATTCTTCTGTAATACAGATAATCCTTGATTTACAACCACAATTGAGCCCAACATTTTTGTTGCTAAGTGAGACAATTGTTAAATGAGTTTTGCCCCATTTTATAAACTTTCTTGTAAGTTGTTAAGTGAATCACTGCAGTTGTTAAGTTAGTAATAGGGCTGTTAAATAAATCTGGCTCTCTGATTGATTTTGCTTGTCAGAAGGTTGCAAAAGGGGATGACATGAGAGGTTGCTGCAACCATCATAAATTCAACTCAGTTTCCAAGTGTATGAATTTTGATCATGTGACCATGGAGATGCTGTGGTCACATGAAAAATGGTCATAAGTCACTTTTTTCAATGTTATTGTAACTTCAAATGGTCGCTAATGGAACTATTATAACTTGAGGACTACCTGTACTATATATGAAGTATCTTCATGGGAGCCCCATGTGAAATCCAACTGCTCCAGTATTTTAAATTTTCCAGAATGTTCTCAATATGACATAGCTTTAGAGATTTCTGAGAAATTTTGAAACCATAGTTTCCAAGTATTGCAACATAAAGTGAGCTTTACTGGGAACTTACCATGAATGCACTGGATAAGTTAAAATTATTGGCATTGTTAAGTGTATTTGTAGACCTCTGTCTCTGTTGAATATTTGTGGGAATGCCATTCTTCGTCTTGAAAGGAATTATTGGCATGCGTCTTTGTTTACTGCTATTCTGAGTTGGTGCTAGCAATAAGAATAAAAAATTCTGTATTAAGCCACGAGTATATTTAATAGAATGAGACTGAATGGAAATAAAACGTGGGCTGAAATTGCTTTAATTGGGAGAATCTTTGAGAGTGTGAAATCAAAATGCTGCAGCAGCAAAGAGGTTACTGTGATTGTCTATTCAACTAATCTTGAAGAAACACAGTCTCATTCTGAGCATCTAAATACTCCGAACATTGATAGTAAGCAGAGTCAATATTGCTGCAGTTCCTGATCACTTTTCTTCAGAGAGAATTTTTTTAGAGACAGAAGTTAGGTTAGTGGTAGCAAATAGGATTGAAACAAGGGTATAATTCCCAGGTTTCACTAGTCAGAGGCAAGAATAAGAATTGCTACTTTCAAAGATTTGCTCTTGACTTGTTTAAATATATGAAAACACAGCACATTTAATTTTAGAACGTCAGTGTATATGTTTAAAATATTTTATGCCTTCATAATATCCACATGTATAAAACATAAGAATCATCTACCTCGTCTTTGCCAAATGCTGCCTAAAGACTTTAAGGGAGGGATGTTAGTATAAAACACACTTGAGTTATTGGGCTGAGGATTGGTGCATAGTGCAAATGCTCACAATGCAGTGCTGTGCTTCAGATGTGAGAATGTGCTTGGCCCTCCTGGCTCATTTCCTTAAACCCGTATTTCTCAGCCTTAGCAACTTTAAAATACATAGACTTAATTAATTAATTAATTAATTAATCAATCAATTAAGGGGCATGCATAAGCGCACTAGCATGCCTACTGTCCCTGTCCTAATGTCCCCATGTATTCGTAACCATCTCATGTACTCATAACCAAGCTTATACATCTTATGTATTCACAATTATGTTTATTCATGTCTGTAATCTTATACCCACTTGACAAAATAAATTGAAAAATTTGAAAAAATGAAGAGTTCCCCACCCAGCATGGGAGTTGAATCCCACATATCTTAAAATTGCTATGGTTGAGAAGCACTGCCTTAGTCAATCACACAGTATTTCTCACCATTGAGCTTTCCAGAAGTCCTAGATTATATTTATATCATCCAGCATTGGGCATGATTTCTGTAAGGCAGAATCTTTCTTGAGCTGCATGTGATGCTGCAGTGACATGAAATTTGAAATTCAGAAGGTGACATGTGTGCTTCAAATGTGAACACCAGTTTACTTCTGCTGCCTACATCAACCTGATTCCTCCAGATACTTTCAGTTACAAGTTCATCAACTCTGGCCAAAGGTGATGGTTTATGAGAGTGGCAATCCAAAACATTTCCTTGGTTTTGGGCTAGCATAGTGACAGCCTGCTTGATTTATTTCTTGTAAAATAGATGCAGCACTGGAAAAGAAACAAAATTATGATTTGTTTTTAGGGAAAGTATTGCCTCAGTGTGTCAGGTTTTGGGAAAACAGATTGCTAGGATAGGCTCTTTCTGACCTGTTTCTCGTGTACAATTTGCCTACATCTAATTGATGAGAACTCATCACTTGATTTTATGCATGCCTTGACTTTTTCTCAAGTCTGCCTTGATTTTTTCACCTCAGTGTTTTAGTCATCTTGCTTTTATTCACACCAAATATGTTAGGGCCATCAGGATGATTGTTGTTTAATCTTTGCTACGTCAGTTGACATTGTGATAACATTTAATGAAAAAGACATCTCTAGAAAGTCTAATATAATTAATAATTAAACACAAACTCCCCTGCTGATGAAAAAAATATCTTGCTTACTTAATGGTGAGATGTCGGTTCTGAAATTCTGCAGAGAATAAAATCCTGGCAGATAGAAGTTTAGCCACTTGTGTTGGCTTCCCAGTTTTTGGTGTTCGGCATTTGGCACTTTCAATTAAAATCACAGTTTTAATACAGAAAGTCCTTGATTTATGATCAGTCACTTAGTGACTATTTGAAATTAAGATACACCCTAAAAAACAACCCAGATTTGAAGTTCTGACAATCATCCCCACTGGTCATGTGACTGCATTTTGATTGCTTAGCAACTAGTCTGCATTTATGGTCATTTGCAAGGTCCCATGTTATTGCAATTAGCAATATTTTGGCAGAAACTGGCATTTATCTCCAGTTTCTGGGGGGGAAAATTAATAATGATCAAAGGGTTTGCTTAAGAACTGCAGCATTCACTTAACGACTGCTGTATTTGCTTTATGACCACCACATATCACTGCAAAAAAGGTCATAAAATTGGATGTAGTCACACAATGACTCCCTTAATAACTATCATGATTTACCACAGTAACTGTAGGCTCAATTATGGTCATAAATCATAAGGCAAAATACTACCTGCATTGTTATTTTCAAATAAATCTCCAACTCACCTTTCATCAACAATGTCCTCCCCCCCCCCCGTCCATTTCTCCTTATAATGTAATATGGAGTCTGAGGATGAAATTAACAAAACCAACATTTCTGACTTAATAACCGACAGTTCTGACCTGGTAACATTTGAATTCCAGCATCAATAGGTTTTAAAAATTTTTTATGACTAATTAGATAAACCTAAGTACTGAAAAATATTCATGATAGGAAAAAAGCAAGCAAAAGTTTGATTTTTTTCAGTCTTCAGATGATAATTTAGGGTTTATTTTCCCAGCAAAAAAAGTTAATTGTGCAGATACCATCAATAGATTGGTAGCAGCTGTCAGGAGCACTGCTGAGTGATCTCAAGTGCTGTCCTTACCCAGAGAGGAAACAATGTTTACCCATTGGCTCTTCGCTGTGCTTCAGTTTTCAGCTCCACTTTTTAGAGCCATCTTCAGACCATCATTTATTCCCCAAAAACTCTGGGGATTTCAATATCTATATTGTGGTTGGTTAGTCAGGAGCAGCTTGGAATTTTCTATTCTCTCTGTTGGCCATGAACATGTCACCAATTAATATCTAGCCCTTAGCATATAGTAGAGTCTACATCAGCAGTCATCAGCAGAGGAGGCAATTGCAGATCAGAAATGCAAGTCCATTGAAAAAACATCCTCACTAACCCACCCAGTGTTCCATTACCAACCTAAGCTCCCACAAGAGGACCTGTGCAAGAGCATTATTTAGATGAGTACAAATGTACTGCACACAAAACACCAGAAAAAGGAAACATCTCCTATAAAACATCTCCCAACAAAATGGATACCCACACAACTTTGTTGAAAAGTGCCTGACACTACATCATAACTAATACAAACCATGAAAAGGATAACATTATAATACATAAAAACCTTTCAGATACAATCAACAGATTATTACAATCACTGTAGTACACAAACCAAGCTCTCCAAAACATCTTAAATTGACCAAAAGACCCAGTAAGCCAAAGAGAAAAAAACAGGAATTATCTACAATTTACAAGGTAAGGACTATAACATATAACTATGTGGGACAGACAGGCAAAAGACTAGCAGAATGCGTCCATGAACACCAACTAGCAGTCAAAAACAATGAAAACTCCTTAATCTCATAACATATAGACAGATTCAAACATAATTTCAACTGGGAAACTATGAACATCCTAGGTCAAGCTAAAACGAAAAATGGTGGGGAATTCCTGGAAGTTTGGCATTCAAACAAATCAGTCATCAATAGACACACAGAAATAAACCACATCTACACATCATTCAAAAGGGACAATAAGAAAACAAGAAGTTCAGAACATATCCTCTCCATCAGCCAACACCCAGATAACCAGGGATTAACACCAGACAAACAACCAAACAAACAGAAAACACAACCCTAAAAAAGGACACTACCTAGCAAGGGGGGAGGTGGAGGAACCCCACTTCCATCAACACTGGTAGGCAAGCTATTGTCTAAAAGCAGAGAGCAAACCCCACACTCAAGAGCACTGATGATGTTATCTAGTTGGGAAATAAACAAGCAAACAATCAGGCTCAGAGAGCACCAAAGGCTCTATAGTTCAACCCTGAACTACATACAGTGGAGTGATTAAAATGGCAGATACTTGACAGAACTTGATAGCTTCTTGAACACATATGGGAAATTTCCTGTATTAGCGATTTAGCTAGAATATCGTTTCGACACAGTTCCTTCTAATTATCTTCCTTTCTTTTACAAAAATCAAACAAGCCCTATAATATATTAAAAATCTGGATGGAGTGAAAGCTGAACACTTGTTTGAGAAACATTGGGACACATATGTTTGAGTGAGGCCCATATGAAGGCCAATCTGAACTTCTATTTTGCTTTGTTTGAGACAGCAAAATTGTCTTTACTTCTTTGACTCAGCTGCATATAGGTGAGTGTTTCTTTTCTTTAGTCTGGAGACTCCTTCTCCCTCCCACACCTGCCCCAAAGCACAGTTTTTAGAGAGAGGAAACTTAAACAGATATTGGCTGATGGCTCACTAACAGGAATATGCATCATTGTTTACAGGCAAACTTAACCAGCTCTATCTCAATTTGGACTCCAGAATCCAATAATAATAACAGACATGCTAAATTGGTATCTGGTATCTGTACAATGGCAAGGTAAAATAGAGACCTGACAAGACAGAGAAACTGTCAATCAGAATTCAAAAGCTCAACTCTATCTGGATGGTGTTATATTTTTCTGAAAGAGACGGGCTTAGTAGGAGTTTCACTTTTAAACTATTTCTACAATGGCCCTGCAGTATTCTCTGTCTGATTTTAAAACAGGTCCACACAATATTTTATCCAAAGTGTTGTGATATTATTTTGACTTAATAGCAGATCACAAATTTGTTTTTCAGGATTGCAAACGACTGTTTAATATGTACCTAAACGTTCTTAGATTTAGTATCTGAAGAGCTAGTTACTCCCTTGTAGACTTGTGATTTTAAACTGTTTAATTTGATTTTTTACCCTGCAGTAATTTTTGCAGGCCTGGCAGTTGCAGTTTGAAATAAGAATTTTGATATTACAATATTGTATTTTTTTGGAAGTAACTCCTTCTGGGTATTTTTTGAGAAGCAGAACACGATAAAATTAAGGATAATATTTATATTATAACCCAGCTAAGCCTGCTTGTCAATGTTGGAATTTAAAAAAAAGTGTGTGAACCTTGACAAGCTATAGGTGTTTTAGTTCAATTTGAAAAGTACATCTTATTTCTAGTCTATCAGTCCAGGAATTACAAACAGTGACTCTTGAGCAATGAATGGCCAGATTAATTCAGAACGTAAGGCAGGTAGCTGACTAGTTCTAGTTGCCATGAGAACTAAAAAAAAGAGGGGGAGGGAAAATAAAAAGTGATGTTTGGAACAGCTGGGGAGAGCTCTGCCTGAAAATTATGGTGACTGTGAGAAGAGGGTCTTGCCTAAATGCAGGGGAATCTGTGATTTAAACTGAGGAATAGGGAGCAGAGAAAGAAACCTGTTTCCCTGCTTTAGGACAACTTGAAGGGACTGACAGCTGAAGTCAGAGAAGTTGCTTAGAACTATGGCTACAAAAATATGGAGTGCAAATGACCACTAGGCAGGAAAGAGTTAGAATTTACAGTACTTTGCTGCCCTCTTGCTGTTACCCAGAATTTTGCAAACCAGACTTAATAATTTTATTGCAATGCATCATGGCAAATGGTGGGCAGGGCAAAATAAAGGTTGTAAAGAAATTAGAGGTAAAAATGGTTTTGAAGGCATAACTTTATTTCTACTAGCAAATATTATATTACCGGTAATTGATTCTTGGTAACTAAAATTTCATATAGAAATAGGTTGGAAGCAATATTACTCATTTTTATTTTTCAAAAATAAAAATTTATAATCCAATAGCATTATTTATTTATAATATTTCTTCCCAAGGCATGCCAAAGTGTATTAGAAAGTAAAAACCTAATCAACAATAAAAATACAACAAATGTAAAACAAATTTATTATGAAGCATATGTTTTGAAGCATGAATAGAAAGATGGCAGACAGTTCATGGCTGAATTTGAATAGGTATTTATGTGCTATCTAGGAACCTTTACAAAATTTGAGCTAGCTAGGAACTAGTACAAAATTTGGACTTGTATCATAGAACAGCATAACACTTTGGCCTTATTTTTAGGATGTTCTAGAAAATACAGTTCTAGCTATATATTTGTTGCTGATGGTACAGAACTCAGGATTTGTTATCAAACCCCAAAAACTTTGGTGTGGTATTTGAATAAATAAAATTTATGGTAGGTTCTTAATATTAGTTCTACAGATTTTTTCCTGCCCTTCTCACAAACCTGTCTCCTAGTGGGATCCAAGTTTAGAAGCTACATATTGAGTATTTGTTCACTCTTCCCAATAAAGGATAACAAACAAAGAACTATACAATCACTCTACATGCCATATTTCTAGGTGCAACACTTTCAGATGTCATATGCTAACAATGAATGGAACTGTGTATACATTAAATCAATTTTTTTACATACAATAGATGGGGAGAGGGCGTCCTGCTTTTTCACTAAAGAGCCTATTGTATTTTCCACCTTTCTGTGTATTTTTTTTCAACCGATTCCCATTCATTAGATTGCAAAAAGTTATGTTGCATAACTATTCACATATCAGAGAGTACAGATTGTCTGCTATGATATCCTATGATATCCATCTCATACATAGCCAATGAAAACATGATATGTTACACAGAATTGTAGGACAAAAAATATATATTGTGGAAAATTGTAAATTGCGTCTCCCTTTGAATCCAAGTAGATTTTTTTCTTTAAATCTGTCACCAATGAGTATAAATACTCCTCCAGAAGAATTACTAAACATATAGCAACATCACTGTACCTTTGTATCTCATGTAATTATATATTATAGAAGGTAGAAAGCAAAAAAAGCTGCTAATTGAACATTTCAGAAATGCTAATAATAAAACAGACAATCACTTCAGCCAAAGATTAAATAGATGCAACATATCCCTACTAAATAAATTTTCAGACAGCAGCAGGAAAGACTGATTCATTACACCTTTCTTTAAATTCTGGGGAGAGTCAGATTAAAGTAAAATGTTAACTATCTAATACAACTTGGTGGTAATAAAACTCTTTGGTCTGAGTTTACGGAAAACAAAAGAGAAACATAGGTATATTCTTCTGTAGAATGTTATGTATATAAATCAAATAAATAAAGAAATAGTTTGTTTATCTGTGAAAATGGATCGCCTTTATTACAAAGACACCCCTTGCATATCAAGCTTGTTTAGAGATTCTAGCAGGGGAATTCAGCTATTGTATACCCTGACTAAAGAGTGGTACACTCCTATCTGGTGTGATTGTTCTCTTCCACCATGTACACAACTTCAGGAGAGAGACACATGGCACAATGAGAGAGGACGATGAAGTCTACCTAAGTAGTCAGATCAGCCAAATCAACCCTGACAATCAATGGAGTGACAAATGCTGCAACCAGATCACCCTCTCACCCATCCCTTACATTAGGATAATCAAACAGATGATCTTTTTTCGTAGTGTTAATAATTTCTCTGGAAAGAGAAAGGATTTTTAGTTGGTCCCAAAATTTGGAAAACCCAAGACTAACCCTTTCTTTATTGAAGGATTGCCATATTAACCAGTTGGTCTTGTTTTTCCAAGAATCTGGGCATTCTACCAATGTCTATTTGACCTTTAACTGGCCAGAATTTTGTCATCTTCAAAACTCTCTTGCCACTATAGAAACAACATGTAGAAAAATGCAATTACAGTAAACTTCACTTCAGCAATCCCAGGGCTACAAAAACCTGAATAGCTATTAGATGGCAAAAAAAGAAACAGGCCTTTTAGTAATGTAAACCCCTTCAAGAATTATTACTTTTAACTAATGAAGGGATTGCATACCCCAATGATTTTATGAACTATGCCATTGGGAATGTTACCCATGATAAACAGGTCATAAAAGAAGGAAAGAAGAGGTGGCATAAGGTATTCTGTTGTGAACAGAGGAGTGGAGGTCTCTTCTCATGAAATATCTCTGGACATTCTCAATTGTATTAATGTCCGATATGTAGTGTGGATTCCAGACAGATGAGCTGTATTCGAGAATTGGTCTAGCAAA
>JANHFT010001873.1:415159-425316 GCA_032467955.1 Pseudoxenodon macrops | reverse complement strand
AGAGCATATGCACCAAAGACAAATTCCTTGTATGTCCAATCACACTTGGCCAATAAAGAATTCTATTCTATTCTATTGATTGAGATTTGCAGTTTCCACTTGTTTGACTATTGTGATACATAGTCAAGGTCTTTTTGAAGGATAGCAGCATTGTTGGTGGTGTTGAATAGTTTTATATCATTTATGTAAAGTATAAAGAGAGTTGGTCCCAAAACGCTGCCTTGGGAAACACCGCTGTTAACAGGTACATGATTTGATAGGGCGCTTCCTATTTTGATCACTTGTTGTCTGTTTGACAGGAACACAGTTATCCATTTGTACAGGGGTCCGTAAGATTTTAGTTTTAGAAGTAGTTTATCATGTACCACTGAGTCAAAGGCTTTACAGAAGTCTATGTAAATTGCTCCATCTGAAGCACCAATTCTATTAAGTTTATTTAGAAGCAAGCCCTGAATGCAAGAGCATTTCCAGTCAAATAATATGTAGTATTTAGGATTATGCTCACTTGAATAATAAAATCAAGAAATGTCACATGTCATGAAAGTGAGACTTAATCTTCAAGTCTAAATAATATTCTTCAGTCTGATGTATCACCTCTGTTTAATAATACAATAAGGGGTTTAAGCAGTTGGCATTTGAATTAATGTGTAAATGTATAACAGCTAGCTGATACCAAAACATCATAATGCTATTTCTGTGACGTAACAAATAGTTACTTCCTGTTAGATATCATGATGAAAGAAATGACTCAGTGTTTAATAATGTAAATACATACATAAATGTTCTTTCAGCTCTTTCCACTATACAGTCTGTTTTATTATTTTTTCAAGGTGAACGTGAAGCTAAGAAAGTTGTTGCAGCAAAATCAACAGGCAGGCAGTATGCTAAACATTACTAGTTTTGGAGTGCAGCCAGTTGCACTAATGAGCTGAAAAATGTTTGACAAATTTAGCAGATGTAAAATTAAAACCAAAGCTATTGCTTGCAATATTTTAGCAACCATATTCCCCATACTATAAAGAAGGATTAAAAAAAACTTCCTTGTGTAAATCTATCTTCCGTTGCCTACAGCTACAAATATTATAGTATTTTCCTATTTTAAAAGAGTTTATGTAGTTTTCGGTTTCAGTTTACTGGATTGAATGACTTAGGAAAAAAATTCAGAAACTAGTTTTCATTATAATACCAGTTTTTTAAAAATGGCAATGTCGTAAATTAATAATATTTAGAGGATACTATGTAAACAAATGTTAGTGAGGTTACAGAATAACAACAATAGTAATAGCACTTAGATTTATACACAATTTCACAGAGCTTTTTAGGCCTCTCTAAGTGGTTTACAGAGTCAGCATATTATTTCCTGCAGCAATCTGGATCCTCATTTTACCCAACAATCTAGATCCTCATTTTACCGACTTCAGAAGGATGGAAGGCTGAGTCAACCTTGAGCTGATGAGATTTGAACTGCCAAACTGCTGGCAGCAGGCAGAAATTGTCTGCACTACTGCATTCTAACCATTGTGCCACCACGGCTCATAATATCATTTTTATGATAGCTAAAGATCAACTGATTTCTTTGCTATTTCATCTTTACATATTCTGCATACCATAATTCTGAGTGCAGCAAATTGATTTTTAGTATTTAGTTCCTAAAATGAATTTTAAAAGTTATGGTCATATTTAAAATACTAGATTCCGTATAGGGGTAGGTTGTGGATCGTTTGCTGCCCGTTTGCTCAGGGTCGCACCTCATACATGCACTCGTAGCAATTAAATAGCTTCCGTGCATGCGCAGAAGCAAAATCCAAAATGGCGGTGCCCACGGAGACACTGAAGGAACCGGCTCTATGACATTATCACCAAGTTACTACCGGTTCTAAAGAACTGGTTAGAACCGGTAGGAACCCACTTCTGATTACGCAGTGTGAATTTGTTGATATATACCATTCTCTTCTCAGTGATTTTAAGGGCATTGTCACAAGGGCTTCAGTAGCAGTTTATAAAAAAATTATGTGTTCATAGTGTTGAAGAGCTAAGTCAGTTTATTTCCACCACTACTGGAAAGCTATTTTATTTTTGAAAAGCTATGATTTGGCAAAAATTCTGTAATAACAATAATTGTATGCTGCCTGACTACCAACATCATTGGATGCTTACATCAATCAAATCGTATCCTGGCTCCTATCAGGTCCTGTTCAGGATAAATTAACTTGACAGCTTTGAAGCCCCAGATAAAACCAAGCAGGACTAAAATGATAACATTTTGTCACTTTCCCCCTTCTATACAACATTGGAGGAGCTGCCTGTGACGTACCAATTACAACCCCCCCTTTCTTTCATAAGACAAATGCGAGACTTTTATTGCTACTGCAGTATGTATAAAACTCTCTCTCTCTCTCCCTCTCTTTCTCTCTCTCTCTCTCCTATGACTTGATTATTGAATTATTTTTTTTACTTGTTATGAATTGCTAGTGGGTAGATGAACAAAATCTGTATGTTTCTTTCAGTAAAACCTTGATGTGTGTAATTGCTATAATTTTTATGGTTACAATGGTAAATTATTGGTAAAGTACATTGGTAAAGATACTGAACTTTAGCTATTCTAGGTTTAAAATTCTGGAGTTTGGGAGGTTTTTGCCCACCATTTTCATTTCGTCACAGGCTTGTTAAACCTTGGGCTTTGAAGTACCTTCATATTACTCTCCATTTTAATGGCTAAAATACATTGATATCATGGTGTAAAAACCCAGGGAGGTTGGACAATTCATGGATTGAATTACCGGTACATTACTATTTTGTAAGGATGGACATTTGAAATGGTCGATGTTTACTTTTCAAAGAAAAAGAAGAAGAAAGGGATGATGTCTCATAAATAAACATACATGACATTCATTTAAATGTCATTCTCATCATGTTGGCAGTTTTAAAGTAAATGTATGAAACTGTTACAGCATGCTGTTGAGTTAATCCTGAAAATTAATTATGTCAATATTTTAAAGTGGGACAAGCATTTTAAAAAAATGTACTGTATTAAAAAGGCAAAGCATAGTGGTAACCTTGATCCTTATAATTATAGCTTTGTGGGTGTTGGCAACAACCTTAGCATTTGGTGATGACAAAAATAAACTCAGCACATCTGGGATGCAACCTTTTTGAACACAACTATCCGCTCTACTGCCGAGCATTATGGAAGTTGTAGCTGTAACTAAACAATAATTTGAGGAAACAGGTTTCATTTTAATCACTGCAATAGATTATTCTGGACACACACGTGATATCCAAAAGTTCTGAAAATAATTCTAATCTGTCTCATATTTAAAATATAGCAAGATATACCCCTTTATGATTATTGAGAAAATCTTGAAAAGATTATTGCAGGTCAGTGACTTTTAAATAAGATATTGACAAATATCCCTTCTGTGATTGGTGCCTGGAGTATTACTTTACACCAACCAATCTACAGGAATCTGACAGCATGTTATTAATTCAAAATACGGGCAACTATTCATAACACTAAGCCATAACTTGTTTTATAAATCACAGTGAATGGTTATGCTAAACCTGTTATGCTAAACATATTATGCTAAATCAGAAAATAATGGAGCCACATTATATATGTCAGCATGTGTTTTTAAGTGTCTTTTTTTAAAAAAAAAGAGCAGATCTATATACCATATCATAGGACATTTTTGTAGAGGGGTCTTCTATGAAACTTTTCCACAAGTAGGGGATAGAAAAAAAAGTTGGACTTTTTGAAGGAATATACTGATTTTAATGTGTATGTGTTGACACCTGGCAATTGTCTGAACTAACCTTGGAGTTTTCTTGGCAAGTTTTCGGAAGTGATTTGGCATTCCCTGCTTCCCATGGATGAGAGGGAGTGACTGGCCCAAGATCAACCAACTGGTTTTGTGCCTAAGATGGGACTAAAACTCATGTCCCTTAGGTTCTAGCCTGGTGCCTTAATCACTGCACCAATTGACTCTTACCTTTAGATCAATCCTTAATAAAATTAGGACCGTAGCATTTATTTTAGCCCAAGAGCTGAATTTCAATATGAAAATGGACTTGAAGGCTGCATTTAACCATGATACCAAACAGCTTCTATTTTAATGTACTGAAAATATAAAAATATCCACAGCATATGTGTATACTTTCAGATTTTTTGATTTTGTAACTAACAATTTCAACTAACTACATTATATTAGTAATCATAATATTTTTCATGAAAGAATAATTGCAGTAAGTGGACATATGTGGAAAAATCATGACAAAATTAAGAGAAGTACCTGTAAAATATGACTATTCATACCATCATTTTCCTTTTCAATTCACTAACAGGACTTCAGTTCTCCCAACAGGACCTTGGAAAACTGCTCTTTCTGATAAATAGCAATCAAGTGCAATAGCTATTTTTGGCTTGGGCACCTCTCAGTGGTGAAATGCAAAAAATTTCCCTACCATTTCTGTGGGCGTGGCTTGTTGGGGGAGGTCATGTAACTGGGTGGGCATGGCCAACTTGACATCACTCATGTCGAGGGGCTCCTCACCAGCCCCCCAGCCACTCCTTGTCGCAAATGGCAGGAAAATGGGGAGGGGAATTTTCCTGCCTACCATCCTTCCCTCAGTTTGTGCTGAGCTTGAAGAATGGATGACAGGCAGGAAAATCTCCTTCCCCATTTTCCTGCCTTTCACGAAAATGGCTCCATTCCAGCTGCTCCCTGGCCCCCTCCCTCCTGGGGACTACCTTAAAGGGACAGGCTGCAGCAGCTCCTTTGTGAATGGAGGGAGAAAAGATAGGATTCTCTCTGTTGAATTTAAAGTCGAATTCTGTGGAATATTGAGTAGCTAGAAGAGGTGAGTGGTGACCATCCAGGCATGGTCAGGGCCACCCAGGGGTGATTACTACCAGTTCAGTGAACTGATGCCAATAGTCCCTAGCAGTTTGCCCGAATTGGTCTGAACCGGTAGGATTTTATTTCTGGCACCTCTGAATAAAAGCAAAGAATTTGATAGCTAAGGAATAACATTCTTAAAAAGTAACATTATAATAAGAGATAAAATAAATTTAAGTTGGCTGTTGGTTCTGTCCAAACCTTAAGAGGAAATTAGTCCCTTTAAATTGATCTTTGAAATGAAATAGCATATTTATGTAAGCTTGTCCTTTATAGGGCCATAAATGTCACTTCGTGAAAAGGTGAGGAAAAATAAAGGAAACTGCTTATAAATAACCCTACATGATTTTTCTTGTTTCTTCGGCCCTGACTTCAGCTTCTCCAATAGGCGTTTTTTTACCAGAAATTGGCAAAAAAGTTGCAAATCCTGTGATCACAGGATGCTGCAACTGATCATAAATGCAAACTGGTTGCCAAGCCCACAAATTGTGGACATGTGGCTGCAGAACATGTGCAAGGATTGTAATGTGAGCTCATGTCACAAGTCACTTTTTTCTAGGCAGTCATAACTTTGAACCATCATTAAATGAAGGATTGTAAATTGAGAAGTACCTTTTATGATAACATGAATAATATTTTTAAAATAATAAAAAAAAAAGATGGGTAGAATTTATCTTTTCTCTTTCTGTGTGTGTGTGTGTGTGTGTGTGTGTGTTTCAGGGGTGGGTTCTAACTTGCCTCACCGCCAGTTTGCTTCCTCCCGCACCATGTGGCTGTGCTGCGTGGACACATGCATGCTTTGCACGCGTGCGCATGTGCAGTACAAAAGAAATCCAAAAAAAGGCCAAAAACAAGATGGTGACACATGCACAGTGCCAGAAACTCGGTTTCTACACATGTGCAGAAGAAGAAAAACCGGGAAAAAATTTAAAAAAAGAAAAAAAAAGATGGCAGCATCCACGGACCAGAACCAGTTCTGTGATGTCACCAGGGGCTTACTACCTACTCTATAGAATCGGTCCAAACCGGTAGGAACCCACGTCTGGTGTGTTTCTGAGTATATGTGTATATGCATATAGGAGGGATACTAACAATTCCTAACAAATGATATTGTACAGAATTTAAGCTGCACTGAACATAGCAAATTATATTGAAATAATATTGTTGTCCGTACCACACCGACCTGCTTGAAGAAAGGATGGGGTGTGAATTAATGCTTTAATTATCCAAGAATCTTCCTCAAAGGCAATATTCTCTGTTTTAATTTTGGATTGCTGTGGTTTGTGCCAGCTCTTTTCCTTCCTGATTCTGTCATCTATAATACTGAAAACATCCTTGAGGGAGTTGGATATTAGAGGCTGCTGTGCCAAGAATCTTTTATTAATGCTGAGAAATGGGTAGTTTTATTCTTTGTGTGTGAGAATGAATCCAGAAGTATGAGAGTTTTCCATTATAGCATTGTTCAAGACTCACCAAATATTATATTAATATTGAATATACAAACCAACAAATATAACAGCTGCATTCACATTCATAGAAAAGTTTGGACAATAAAATGTAAATAAAGGAAACCTATTTTCTTTCTTTCTTCCTTCCTTCCTTCATTCATTCCTTCCTTCCTTCCAACATTAAATAACACAACAATTCAATGATGAGCAAGCAGACAATGAAACTAAATGTAGAGTTGGACATGCATTTGAAATTCTCCATCTACGGTAGTTTAGAAGCAGACAAATGGGATAGACAATTTTCACAATTTTTCTAGTTTCTCAAGGTCACAACATCACTGTCCATCATCACATTTACTGAAAATCACAATTAGAAGAAACTCTATTATTGTATCCTATCCAATAAGATGCAGTTCAGTGGTGAGAAGAGTAAGGTCCTTTACTCAGGCAAGAAAAACCAAATGCCTAGGTATAGAATAGACATATCTGGCTCAACAGAGTAACTGTGAGAAGGATTTCGGTGTCCTAGTGGACCACCACTTAAGTATGAGCCAGGCAGTGTGCCAAAAAAGCCAATGCAGTCCTAGGCTGCATCAACAGAGGATAGTACCACTTTATGCTGCATTAGTGAGAATGCACTTGGAATATTGCATTCCAATCACGATACAAAAAAGATGCTGAGACCATAGAAAGAATACACAGAAAAGCAACAAAGATGATAAGGGGTTTGGAGGCTAATTCTGCTTCTGATTCAAAGATAGTTAAGGGGAATTCTTGGGTGTGAAAAGCTTTTAAATTACCAGCAGTTCATTGTGACACTGCTTGCTGTTCATTCTTGGGATTCTTTTATCTTTTTATATTAATTTTAGTTCTCAGAGCACATTTGTTTGCCTTTATTTTAGATCAAAGTCATAGCAATGGTAAACAAAAAGCAGCTAGGGAAAAAGGCATTGAGATGAAAGAGAATATGAAGAAGCACACTATTGGGTATGTTAAGAGAAGAAGACTTCGCAAATGTCCACAATGATGAAACACAATGATGAAACACAATCTGTTGCACTTCAAAGGTTAATGCACTTTGAACATACTAGCCTGGTGCGCATGCAGTGTTAAACTATTGTTTAGCACAAAAAAGGATGAAAACTCACCTAGATTTCCAGCTTACCTATTCCCCTCAAAACTGGCAGGGGTGCAAGATTCTCCTTTCATTTTCAATTAACCAGAATGTATTGTTATGCCTGAGGCAAAAACAGGGCTTAATCTTAGTTTGAAAATTTGAACTATAATTTGAATTCTAATTCACTGAAATTAAATTTAATCAGAGTTTAGACCAGGGTTTTTCAGTCTTGACATGCTGTGGAATTCTGGGGGTTGATGCCCAGTCATGTTAAAGTTGCTAAGATTGGTTGACATTGGTTTAGAGTTAGGATGATATGGTAAACCATAGCTAATTTTATAAAACAAGTGAAAGCGCTTTGAAACCGAATGCTCAGAGTAGTTTCTTTTTGTAAAGTTAAACTAAATTATTACATCTAAAATGGCTTGATGAAGTTATCATTTTCATTTGGATCTTTTTCTTTTTGTAGGTTATAGGAAAAGAAAAGAGATTTGACCAGAGAATTCCATACATCTAAATTTACTACTGATATACATTACATACTACTGTATATGTTGCTTCTCATCCATATTTCTAAAGCACTTGTATAAAATTGATCTCAAACAGCCAGCTGATTTACAGAAGCCAGGCAGATTTGAAAAACCAGTTCCATGACCTAGGGACTAGTCTTAAAAATCCTATCTTCTTAGAAGCCATAAACCTAGTCTCTGGAAAGTATACAATCAGAAAATGAACTTAAACACCTAGGCAAAGTCATATGGGAACATATATAGTAGATCCTGTGCTGGTCCATTGGCATTTATTCCCAAGTAAATACCTAGAATTTTGCCTAAATTAATGTAATATTTAGCTCATTAGTTTGAGGGAGGCACCTTTCATTGGTTGGATTGTTGTGATGAGTCAATTGTAGAGTGTTTTCAGGAGCTATTTTGGTTCTAGTGTATTACTGTTAATTATTATAAAGGAGTGAAAAGAAGAAAACATTTAAAGATGACTTTTTGTTCTACTGATGAGTGGCAACTTGCAATTTAGTAAATAATAAGAAAATTGTTCAGTTAGTTGACAACTAATTATTTTGGATCAAGTTATAGAAAAACAAAGGGATGGCAACTGGATGAATTTTTTAATAGAAAAATCCTGATTTCTACAAAAGAAGACAGAAAAACATTCCAGCTTTAAAAATAATTACTGGCAGAATGTCTGTTCATTGAGAATTTCAAGATTCAGAAACTTTATAGAGGAAGCCCAGTTATCTTCTTTGTATTCTCCCAATCCTATTTGTTCCCTTGAAAGCACTTAGCCATTACTAGCATTATTATCATTATTTTATCTGGAATATTTATTGTATTATCTGTGTCAGCTGTTCCAACTTGGACAGTTAGAAAAGGCTCTCGACTCCATTGTTAGCAAAAGTATACTTTACTAAAGCCAAGTGGTTACAGTGTAGCAAAAACTGGAACCAGCCATGAAGCTCTCTAATTTACTTTCCCATTTTATCTCATCCCTCTGATTATCTCTAACTGTCCAATTACATTCAAACAAATTTGATCCTGTTCAGCAGTTGCATTCCATTCGCTGATCTTGGAGCAGCCGGATGCTCCTATGGCACGGCACGAAGAGTAGTTTCGATTCTCTCTTCCTAGCTCTCATTTCCCTGGAGCTCCCCTCTCTCTTGCGGCCTATGGCAGACTGGCATCTGGCGAAGCATGGCTGGTGTGGTAGGATGACTGCCTTGACAATCTGTTTTGTATTGGAGGGGTGTCTCATCACACCTACAGTATCTTCGGATCAGTACTTCATTTTCACCAGACACCAAGAGAAATACCACATCTTTGTTCAGTTTTTTTCTTCAACCAGTTTTAGGATCTTCTTTCTGGAGTTTCCAGTATAATTTTGTCTGTGTTTATATTGTTTACAACTTATCTTCTTTTCTTTCCCTGCTCAGTAGGATTTCTATAGAATAATTTATTACCATTTCTATAGATCTTTTACTTCTAGGGTCATTCTTTTTCTTTTTCTTTTTCTTTTTCTTTTTCTTTTTCTTTTTCTTTTCTTTTCTTTTCTTTTCTTACAAATAATTATCCTTTAGCATTAGCTTGCACATAGCAGCCTCTCAAAAGGATGAATGTTACAGCACTGTGAAATAAATATAAATTTGAAAAAATGCAGCATTCTTAACAGTCACAGATGTTCATGTTTGAATGAAGCCTGAAGCACTGCTTCAAATAATTTCTGAAGGCTATATACCTTGAGTAAATCTGCATATGTTTTCTACATTTTAAAATTACATTGAGATTCCAATATTCCAGAATTCTAGCATTCATAATTTTGCAAATCATTTTTTTTGTCCCTCCTGAATTTATTTCTTCACTTTTTCTGCTCCATCAAGAATTATTTTGTTTCATACATTAGAGATATCTGACTTTTGGCTCTGGATGAAAGAAGTCCTGCATTATGTTTCTCCAGTTAAGAAAATAAACATAATTTATTCTTCCCTATCCTTACATAATACAGACGAAAGGTGTGAGATTGATAGTGCTTGGAACTAAAATTTTAGAACAATATAGAACCAACTCCATTTAAACTCCATTTTCTTAAATTATGAATATGAAAGGCCACATTCCTCTGAGGTTAGGAAATCCAGGCCAGTTGTACAGTATTCTTTAAAAAAAATATACAGTCTGACTTTTATTTTCT